>VZRU01001127.1:57858-114706 GCA_013398155.1 Pedionomus torquatus
CCAGAGATGGAGACTCCACCACCTCTCTGGGCAGCCTCTGCCAGGGCTCTGCCACCCTCACAGGAAAGAAGTTCCTCCTCAGGTTTAGGTGGAACTTCTTCTGTTCAAGTTTGTGCCCGTTCCCTCTTGTACTGTCTCTGGGCACCACTGAAGAAAGACTGGCCCCATCTTCCTGACACCCACCCTTGAAGCATTTATAGGCATTCATCAGATGCCCCTTCAGCCTTCTCTTCTCCAGACTAAAAAGGCTGTCTAATTGCTTTCTGTAGTATTGTGGTGGTTAACTGGGAAGGGTTGGAAGGGACCCCTCACTCTCAGCATCCTGGCCTGAAATTAGTTACATGGCTTTTGGTGCTGTTTTCCAAATTGCAAAGTACAAATTATCCTTCCTGCCCAGAGTGCTCTATTTTATCGAGCACCATTTGTTTTTGTCATGAAAAAAAAAAAAAAAAAAAAAAAATCACTTTTTAGTCTGAATGAGATACAGTAGATAAACAGCACTGGTAGTGACATAAGTCAGGTTTTGGATTATCTGAAAAGGGATGTTGGAGGTGCAATTTAAAAATTGTCCGTAATATAAACAAAGATCCCATGCAATGTCGACTTGTATGTCTGACCAAGCACTCATCAGAGAGTGAAAACCCTGGAGATCTGATGGACTTAGTGAAGTTGTGAGATTTAGGCTGGCCGCTCTGTGATCCTCTTGTGCTCATACATGCTGGGTGACAAATCTGGACCCTTTGTCCTGTAGAGGACACATTGCACTTTCTGGAGTGACAAATTCCTGGTGCTGAGATTTTTGCATGCAGGGTTAGATGGGCTGGAAGGGTAGACCAGGGCTTGCATGTTGTGTGGTTATTTGGTTGTTTTTTTGTTTTTTTTTTTTTTTACTGACATTTTATCTTTATGATATGTGCTTGAGTGAGAGTTTAGAAGCGTCTTGAAAAGGCATGGAGGGTTCTTGGTGGCAACTGTGGGGGATGTGGAGAACATTGTGCTCGAGGCTTGATCTGGTGAATATCCATGTGAAACTACCATCTTCAGCATCCCTGGAATAAATAATTGATGTGATCAGTACCTTATACTTTAAGGTTAGGTGTTTCCATTTCTCCATGGTGTTGAGTAGCTGTCTCGTGACAGTCTCTGTAACTGTACAACGTGATAAAGTGTCATATTTTCAATTCCTACCTCGTTAGGCTTGCTGTGTGCAAGAAGGGATGTGGTCTGTGCCCTCCTCTGGATGTGGTGGGCTGGGTGGTTGTACCCAGGGCTAGATTTGGCTGTTGTCTGGAGGAACAGCACAACCAGGTACTCCCTCCCCTGGCACAAGAATAGGAGTGGGTGCTGCAGGAGGAGGTGCTGATGCAGAGACTTGAACTTTAGTCCTGCAACCCTCATGCTCCATGAACCTTGCTTCTTATTATACCCTGAAAACCATAATGTGAAAAGGCTGGGTAATCCACCCATTTTGTTCTGCCCTGTGCCTTACAGGCTGAAATAAAGGCACTGGTACGTGGGAAATGGCCAGAAAATGGGAAGCAATCTCTGCAGCTGGGTTCTGACCCTGTCTTACGTGGCTTTGGGGAAGATGCTTATACGCAATGTCTCTGGTTCTTTCTCTGAGCTTTCACTAAGTGCAATATTGGCAGTGCCTTTAACATTTAAGATAAACCTTTGACTCAAGGGAAAAACCCTGTGTGCTGTTTGCATTTTCTGATATGTCTTAGAAATAACTGTGTTGGGGGGCTCTGCTTTCCTAGTCTTCAGAGCACAGAGAAGCCCCAAAATGCCTCCTTCAGCCTCAGTGATTTGCGCAGAGGCAAAAAGCTCTGCCACTTTCTGAAATTTTAGACTCTGTTGATGTCCTTGTGCCCTTAAGCCAGTGGTGACCCGCTCAATCCAGCAGCCAAAATGAAAGTTGATTGCGTTTAAGAAAAGACTTTTTGTTGTTGAAAGGTCAACAGCAGACCAAGTGGTTTTCTTGGAAATGTGTTTCATACCTGTTCTGTTATTAGTCTGCCTTCTGGGGCTTCTCGGGCAGTTCAGGCCAAAAAGGAGCACAGTGTTCCAAGAAAATTAAAGAAATTGGGCAATGCACAGTGCTGGTACGTGCAACTGTCCCTCTAAAGGTCTCTGTGATTGTGTTAGAGAGGTAGGATGTTGTGGGTTTTTTTAAATCAGATTTCTCCATAAATCCTCAGACTTCTTTTTTTTTTTCCCCGCAGTCTAGTTGCAAAAATAAAACCAGCTATTTTGAGGGATTCCACATGATTCTTCTGCTCTAGGTAGCCTGGGGTGCTCTGATAGGTTGAAAATACAGTGAATATTTATAATTGTAGAAATGAATAATTATAATTGGAGAATTGAAGAAAATCCAGTCCATGAAATGACCATGGAAATGAGTTTGTAGTCTGATAACTGCTGGATCATTAGAGAGGGAACAGAGAGCAGGCGATTGCCTACAGGAAATACATGCTTGGTTGGCATCCCAAAAAGATGCTAAATCTTTTCCTTTTCAAGAAAGTGGGGGGGGGAAGGGGAGGGGCAGTATATGTTGGCATAAATAGTTCAGTGCAGTAACTGGAAGAGACTTTGATAAGGGCTAGAGGAGCAGCCTGGAGGTGTTCTGGGTAGCTATTTTGGCTCATCACTCCTTGCTGGTTCACTGAGCATTTAACCATTCACTCTTTTCCATCTCAAAACCAAGTTCTTATACTTGTAAAATATTTCTACGTCCTTAGATAGATGTCTTCTACTGGTTCTTCAAGTTCTGGTGTTGGTCTTATCCACCAATTGCCATGCTGTATCAGAATTATTTTGGGTAGCTTGCTGCCGTAGATGGCACCCTGTCTGCAGCAAATTTTCCTGAATGCTCCCTTGTTTTTCTGTTTCTAACCTCATCCTTCAAGGAATCTTTGAACGTGGGGGGCCAAAGAAACATGTGTTCTTCTGTGTTTCACAGGAACAAGTATCCATGACCCATTCCTGCCAGCGTTTGTAATTCTCTTCTATGGACAGCTTGCCCTCTCAAGAACAGCCTGTTCTGGTTAGTTTTAATGAGTGGGAGGCAAAAACTCACTCTTTTTCTGGGTAGTGCCCATGATAGGATGGAGCTTTTTTTCTAGAAGCAGCCCAGCTGGGCCACTGAGCTGTGACACGTGCTCTGCAAGAATTGGTGGTGCTCATTCTACGGTGTTAAAGGTGGCCTTCCTTTATGGAATATCTCACACCACTTCTGACTTGACTATTCCAGGAGGAGGCTGGAGCCCCCTCTGCTCTGAAGGGCTAATGCATTTGAGCCGTGAATAGAAGATTCTGGGGGATTAGTGGATGGGTTTAATCCCACTACTCAACCCAATCACCTCTAATCTTATTACAGTGCTCAGCTGATTAAAATGAATGGTGATTCCGGTGGGGATACAGCTTTCCCTAACCCATTTGCAGATCTTCATGGCCACAATTTTATAAGCTGTGCTCCTGTGAGGTGCTGGGTGATTCACTCCTTTGCTCTGCACCTTGCACAGTTGAACTGGAGAGTGTGAACATCACTAATAATGTGGAACACCACTAATAATACTGTAACAGTACTTGGATTTAACCTTCCTCCTTCAGTATAATAAAATCCCTGTTAATCGGAATACATTCCTGTGGTCTGTCTTGTATGTTTGAAATCCTTAAAAAAGGAAGCGAGTGTATATTTCATGGGGGAGAAGCGCGCTGGCCTGCCTGAAAACAATGTGTCTAGAAGATCAATATATTTAAAGAGTAAAGGAAACACTTTCTGTGCTTTCTCCCCTCTTCTATTGCTAATGACCCTGGGATATAAGTGATCAATTGGTGCTGCATCCCTCACGGGGGAATCCCAGTGCTAACTATTGCAGTGGAAGTGGCAACTTGTTAGTGCTAGGCGTGACAATGATCACTCATTAGCCAAGCACAAACATCCCTTGGTTAGGCTATACATTTGCCAGCACCTGTGTAGACTTAAGGCTTTTCTCTTTTCTGGTGCTTCTTCCACAAGGTTGTGAACGCTGTTCAGTGAAGTTCTGGACTAAGATAAACAGGTATTGGTGCATTATTGTATAGACTGAAGAATGTGGGTCTGGAGAAGAGGAGACTTGCCCAGAATGATGACGAATCAGCTGGAAAGTGGAAACAGAGTTAAGATCCCCTGACTCCTGCCCTTCCTTCTAATTGTCTGACTGTCCCCTCTTAATTTTTTTCTTTAATAATCATTTGCATGTATGAACCCAGCTTTGAGTCACTTTAATCCTGTAGAGCTCATCTGTTTGGGAATTTTAACTGTGACTGATACCCACCCCCTACTTCATTTCCAAAAAAGCTCATGGAATTACACATTCCAGTCTTTGTAGCCAGAGCCGTGTTTCCTGCAGTCTGCCCAGCCCCTGCATGGTTCTCCAGGAGAGGGGAAGGGCTCTTCCCTCAGTCAGAGCTTCTCTGGGGTTGTGGAAAAGTTCATTTCTCTGGTGTATAGTGATCATCCCTCTTGATGGAGGAAAAAAAATGTATTTTTCAACAAAAAGACCCTAAAAAACCTCCCAAGGGTCAGTACCCTATGTCAGTATTGGGTGTTGCCTCATTGCCTTCATATTCGTATAATGCTTTGCCAACTTTTGGCCCCACCAAGGTTCCTTGTTTCGTTCATAAGAGTAGAGACTAACAGAACAGCTATTGAACACACTCAGTATGGCCAAGGCTAAAATAGAACTTTTCTTGTCCTTCCTTTTTGTCCGGAGAAACCCAGCTTTCTNGGTTGGTGTGACCTAAGGACCACAGAGGTCCATTATCTCTGATCTCCTCTGGAGGTGGGCTTTAGCTACTCATGAAACTATGGGTAGCCATGCCTAATATCCCACCCCTGCAGGAGAACTGTGTTTGAAGTGTCTTTGCAGGTTTTAGAATTTTTTTTATTGTAGTTTTTAACCGTTAACTTCTCAGATATATGCTGAATTGTCTCAGTTGCTGTGTGTTCCCAGCAGTTGTAACCATCTGCAGTCGTGTGTGTGTGCAGGTGTGCTGAATATGTTTATGTAAAGGAATAAAGGTTTCTTTACTATATTTAGTATATATTTTCTTTAGTATTTTAGTATATTAAAAATNGCTTCTCTGGGGTTGTGGAAAAGTTCATTTCTCTGGTGTATAGTGATCATCCCTCTTGATGGAGGAAAAAAAATGTATTTTTCAACAAAAAGACCCTAAAAAACCTCCCAAGGGTCAGTACCCTATGTCAGTATTGGGTGTTGCCTCATTGCCTTCATATTCGTATAATGCTTTGCCAACTTTTGGCCCCACCAAGGTTCCTTGTTTCGTTCATAAGAGTAGAGACTAACAGAACAGCTATTGAACACACTCAGTATGGCCAAGGCTAAAATAGAACTTTTCTTGTCCTTCCTTTTTGTCCGGAGAAACCCAGCTTTCTCTGGGAGGTCAGACAAGGAAATGTCTGCCCCATTCCCTGAAAGCTCTGGTAGAGAGACCAAGAGTATTAAAGACCATCTTCTCTCTCGCTGAAAGTCAAAATGTTTTCAGAGTGTTCTAAATCATAGAATTGTCTGGGTTGGAAGGGACCTTTCAGATCATCTGGTCCAACCACCAACCAAACTCTGATAAAACCATCACTAACCCATGTCTCTAAGCATGAGGTCAACCCAGCTTTTCAATCCCTCCAGGGATGGTGCCTCAACCACTGCCCTGGGCAGCCCAGTCCAAGGCTGAAGAACCCTTTCCCTGTCAAAATTGTTCCTCATCTCCAACCTGAACCTCCCCTGGTGCAACTTGAGGCCATTTCCTCTTGTCCCATGGCCTGTGACTTGNTTGTCTGACTGTCCCCTCTTAATTTTTTTCTTTAATAATCATTTGCATGTATGAACCCAGCTTTGAGTCACTTTAATCCTGTAGAGCTCATCTGTTTGGGAATTTTAACTGTGACTGATACCCACCCCCTACTTCATTTCCAAAAAAGCTCATGGAATTACACATTCCAGTCTTTGTAGCCAGAGCTGTGTTTCCTGCAGTCTGCCCAGCCCCTGCATGGTTCTCCAGGAGAGGGGAAGGGCTCTTCCCTCAGTCAGAGCTTCTCTGGGGTTGCTGTGTGTTCCCAGCAGTTGTAACCATCTGCAGTCGTGTGTGTGTGCAGGTGTGCTGAATATGTTTATGTAAAGGAATAAAGGTTTCTTTACTATATTTAGTATATATTTTCTTTAGTATTTTAGTATATTAAAAATTAATTCAGTGCAAAATTTATTAGTGTTATTATTCCATCTTGCATGACCTGGGCCTTGAGGAGCAAGTAGTTTGCTTCTGGCTGATAGAGAAGAATCAGTCTTTCAGTGAGTTTCCCAGCTTTTAATAACTGACTTGTGCCTTGCTTTGTGCAGGGATGATGCTGTGGAGAAGCTCCTGGTGAAGTACATTTTGGGGCATTGCCATCAAAATTATCCCAGTCGGGTGCAGGAGCATCCTCCCCCGTCCAGCTAAGATACTGCGTTTGAGCCTGGATTGCTCAGTTCCAATGAGATACCTATGTAAGATGGCATTTCTTTGCTCTAAGCCGTAAAGGAGCATCCTAGACAACCTGACTATTTTTGCTGTACCTTTGAAAATGACATAATCAGAGGATTTGGTGCCAGGACTGAACTTTTTGCCAACGGTGAGTTGCTGGGCTCTTTGGAGCGGTGCTTGCGGTGAGCTTGTGGCCCACTGGTGTTTTACCATTGTTTCACCCAGGGGCTGACGTAAAATTAACCAAGGGAGTGAGAATGAGGGCAGCATGCGTGGGGAGAGAAGGAGGAATTATGCAAAAAAACCTGGCAGATTTTCTAGAGTAGAGAGATCAAACTAAGGAGCTTTACCAACACGCAGCAGTGTCAGGGTTGCTGACCCCTGCCAAGATACACGCCAGGTCTGCGGCTGGCTGGCTGCCTGTGGTATTGTTCTGATGGATTTTCCTATATAAAGCTCATTTTCATTAAAGACTGTTTGTATAGCGTTCAGGGCCGGCTGCACAAATATCTATTATTAAAAAGTAAAAATTCAAATGCAAATCTTTCACGTTGTACTTAAGAAGGATTTTTTGGTTGTGGACCAGCATATTCAAATAGTGGTAGTTGGTCTAAACGAGACCTACACTCATTAAGTAGTCCATGTATCCTGCTGAAGTTTTAAAGTCGTCCAGTGAATCGGTAGAGGTTGCTGGCTGAGTGCTCAGAAACGGAATTAGTTTGAAGCGGTAAAGCAGCTTTTGATGACTGTAACATCATAGGTGAGTGCATGAAGGAGTGCAGAGATGCTCCTTCAGTTTCTGAATCTTAATGACCAAATGAAATCAAGTTAGAATTTAAAAAACAGGGTAAAAATGTGAAAGAAGTCCATCCTTGAATAAAAGAGCAGGGGTAAGGTGATGGCATCTGCTAGTTCCAAGAGTGATTATCATAGACTTCAGACAAGTTCACTTCACGGCAGACACAACCTTCTCTTTGATGGAACAATTTTAAAATGCAAATTATGACCAGATGAACGTAAACATTTAAAAACTATTTATCTGATATAGTTCAAACACGAGTTATTAAAATAACCTTAAATACTGTCGTATTTTACATGTAAATTCAAGTCTGCTTTCTCTCTCGTTTGATACAAATTGTACGTATGTTTAAAAAAAACAAAACCACACACCACCTAATGCTGTTTCGTAACATGAGAAGAAATCAGGAGTGAAGTGGGGTTATTTTATTCCTTAAACAGGTGTGGTTTGTGTTATCACTGAACCGTCACGCTGCTGTGTTGGGACAGGGACCGGCCCAGGAGACGGGGACAGCGTGCAGGGGACAGGAGGGTCGCTCAGCCTGGCTCTCCCTGCTGCCAAACCACAGCCAGAGGGTTTGCCAGGAGTTTTAAAGTTCAAGGTTGTGGGGGTTTTTTATGCCACCCAGGCTGGAAGCAAATACTCGGCATCTATGGCAGAGAACCTAGTTTTGTGCTAAAAGGAGTTCTATCTATATTTCTTTAGCTCAAGGAGAATGGTGTTTCAATTGCTGAGGTTCTTAATAGGAATTTTAATTCCAAGTTACGTACCTTTGCTTCCCTGTCTGAAGTCCAACCTGATTATGGTGGCTGATGCCTTGTGAACTGCTGAAGCCAGAAACCCCTGCTTTATAGTCTCTGAAAGCAGCTCTGAAATCCCAGCTTTCAAATAGTCTGAAGCATTAATCTCAAATTGTGGAGCAGAAGGGGAACAAGATGCTTTGTAATATGTCCTTATTTTAAGGTCTGATACCTTTTGTTTGTTTGGTTGGTTGGTTTTTTTTGTTGTTGTTGTGATCTGAAGTACTTTCAATGATCCTGAAGAGCATGGCTATGTTTCTGAGTGTTTGTCCTACATCTCTGAGACCTCTCTAGACAACCTCTTCTGTTCACGTATTCTTCTCTGCTCTTGGAAGACCTCCTGTGGGAGGGTACACGTGGAAACAGCGGTTTCAGGCTGTCTTGTGCCTACTCCCTGTGTGTTTTGGTTTTCAGTGACCCAGAGGAATGTTGGAAGTGATTGCAGAGCATGCAATTATTACCTGTGGGTATTGGAGGAATATTTTTGCTCTATTAATGCATGTTTACCTCTTGCAGAGAGAGCTTCTAGCTTTCCTGCTTGCAAACATCCGTATTGATACTGAGGATGTGATACATAAAAGACCCCATCTTTTTCGTCTTCTTTGGGGCTGTGTCTTGCAAATTTGGGGTGCTCGGGGTTAGAATAATGTGTTGTAACTGAAGCCTATTGTGTTGTGGTTATTCCACAGAAACTGATGTGTAAGTAAAATCTGTTCCTCTGCAGAAAGCATTGAATAAAAGATGCTGCTTACCTTAGGCCCATAAGAACTTCAGCTTTGCTCAGATGCTGTTCCTGACTTGCCTGTAAGAAACCTGGGAGCTCTTCTCTTTGCTCTTTGTCTTCTGCCTTTCCATTTGTACAATCGTAGAATTATCTAGGTTGGAAGGAACCTTTCAGATCATCTCATCCAACCATCAACTCAACTCTGATAAAACCCATCACTAACCCACGTCTCTAAGCACAAGGTCAACCTGGCTTTTCAATCCTTCCAGGGATGGTGCCTCAACCACTGCCCTGGGCAGCCCAGTCCAAGGCTGAAGAACCCTTTCCCTGTCAAAATTGTTCCTCATCTCCAACCTGAACCNCCTCAGCCTCTCCTCTTCTCCAGCCCCCTCACCAGCTCTGTTTCCCTTCTCTGGACCCACTTCAGCCCCTTAATGCCTTTTTTATGTGGTGGGGGGCCCAAAAATGGACACAGCCCTTGAGGTGGTGCCTCACCGGTGCTGAGTAGAGGGGGACAATCACCTCCTGAGTCTACTCGCCACACAGTTCCTGACCCAGTCCCAGGATGCTGTTGGCCTTCTTGTCCATCTGGGCACACTGCTGGCTTATGTTAAGCCTACAAGTTGATCAACACCCCCAGGTCCTTCTCCACCAGGCAGCTCCAGCCATTCTGCCACAAGGGGTTGGTGTGACCCACGGGCAGGACCCAATTCAAAACCATTTAGTCCTCAAAAAATAGTGAATTGCCCAGAGGTGAAAGCATAAGTGCACTTATTTTCTTTCCTATCCTGGTGAGACCCAAAGCAACACGTCTGTGGGTTTGAGCCCTTTTCTTACTCCTTTTTCTTCGTGCTTTCGTGCACTGCTCTGCTTCATAATGGGGTAGGAATGTGTAGGGGTCAGTCGCTGCGTCCCAGCTGAGGAGCGGGGGACTTCCAGCTCTGGGAGCACAGCCTCCTTCCCCGCTGTAGTGCGGTCCTTCGTAATCATCTCATTAAACTCTGGGAGAGCAAGTACACGGTGGGATTTTGAGTCATAAGACTGATGTAACCCAATTGACAAGTAAGTACCCATTCCTGTGGTCAGTCGTGTATATTTAGCCAGGCAAAGATACTCTCTTAGCAGGAAAAAATTGGTTTATGGAATTGTAATATTGCTTCAAAGCTTTTTTGCAGTGTCAGGACTTCTTCCCCATTCTGACTTAAATCGTTTTGTTAATCCCATGCTGTTGGTTGGTTGGGTTTTTTTTAACTGAAATGGCTACTTAAAAACACTGGGTTTGTGGGGAATGCTTGTGTTGCTTCAAACATATACCTGTGCACTGAGTCAATGCAGCTTTTGTGCAAAAATGGTCCTGTGTTTATATCTTATTTTTCCTGAAACAAAGGCTTGTAAAGGAAAGACTGTGGAACATCTGCCGTGATTGAAGATGGCACAGAAAACCACGCTGATAAAAAACCTGTGACTGCTAAAGCCTGCCTTGTAGCACCAGATTAATTTCTCACCAATATCCCTGTTTAGGTGTTTTGGAAATGCTGCAGAACTGATAATTCTGATGTAATTCAGTGATGAGAACCCTTTTCCATTTCACAGAAAAATCTCTGTCTCCAAACCCCAGCCATTCTGTTTAAATATTCTATCTATTTACATTGAATACACAGGGAGAGAACTGAAAGGCAACTGCTTGCATAGGTTCCCAAAAAATCTGTAATATCCCCCAGATGTATGAAAATGACAGATCCCATCAGTGGAATGAAAACACTGGCCAATAAAATCGGATTAAAGTTAATTTAAAACAGGATCCTGTAATTAGGAAATTCTTGCAAAGTTGCATGAACTTGTCATCGTAACATCTTCAGGCTACAAGCATGGTTTGACAGCCCTGCTGGGACAGAATTTGAAGTTGTTAAGCTTCTCTAGAACACTTGTTTTTCTGACAGCTCAACAAATTACATCTGTAAAAGGCAACATGTAGAGGCTCATAGAATGGTTTAGTTTGGAAGGGACCTTAAAGACCATCCAGTTCCAACCCCCTGCCCTGGGCAGGGACACCTCCCACCACACCAGGTTGCTCCAAGCCCCATCCAGCCTGGCCTTGAACCCCTCCAGGGATGGGGCAGCCACAGCTTCTCGGGGCAACCTGTTCCAGGGTCTCACTACCCTCACAGCAAAGAATTTCTTCCTAATATCTAATCTAAATCAACTCTTGCCATGATTTGGGCCAAACTGGCCACAGAAACCACCTCTCCCTCTTCCATTTTGAAGCCATTACCTGTCACTACATGCCCTTGTATAAAGTTCCTCTCCAGCTTTCTTTTAAGCCCACTTCAGATGCTGGAATTCTGCTAGAAGGTCTCCCTGGAGCCTTCTTTTCTACAAACTGAACAACCCCAACTCTGTCAGCCTGTCTTCGTAGGAGAGGTGCTCCAGCCCTCTCATCATCTTTGTGGCCCTCCATTGGACCCACTCCAACAGGTCCATGTCCTTCTCCTGGTGAGGACTCCAGAGCTGGATGCAAATGTTCTGGACCATCTATGCCTGTTCTCTTTCTGCTCGGCACCGTTTTGCTGACCATCTCTTCTATGAGCCCTGTTTGAAGCTTCTCCTCCTTTGGGGATGGAGGGAGATGGAGGGTAGTGCTTTTGTATTCCAAGGTGCCCTTTTGGATCCAAGGAGACAAACTATTCACTGAGCGAAGGTGCCTCTCGATGTGGAAGGTCTATTAGAGTATTGTTCAGTTTCTTTCTCTAAATGGAGTTGAAGGGGAAAGAGAAAAATCAGGAGACCCAAACATCCTTCAACAAATCTATTTTCATAAACCTACTGCAGCTGGGATTAAAATGTACTCACCCGTAAATCCTTTTAGCAGACGGAGTGCCATTAATTTATTCCTCATCTCAATATTATTTAAAGAGTTCTTACAAAGAAATAAAAAGCCCAAGGTTAGTAATGATAAATTCTTCATTTAAATAGAAAAGAAACCTCAGCAATGTGAAATTTTCTTTCAGAGCTGCTGTAGAGCCCCAGCCCTCGCTTTTAAAATGAAGGGCTTAATGAAGGTCTTAATGCAGCTTTAGCGGAGTAGAAAGCATTCTCTAAGTGTGCTTTTGAGGAAGATCGATGCCAAACGCATTATTGGACTTTATGAGCTGCTTGAATCTTGAAGGTGTTCTGGAATGGAAAAGCGTAATGCAAGGTTAGTTAAAATTACTTTGGGAAGTGCTGCCGGGCTGAAATGCGCTCATTTTGTTCCTGAGCCTCCCCGTGAAGCACCTGATGCTTTCATTCTAAGGTATGCAAAGGCTTGCATGGGTTTCTTTTTTTCCTGCATGGGGTGCAGGAAAGATGTGCTGACAGTTACAACCCCATCTATAATAGATTCAAGCAAGTACATTTTGAATATCCATATGAGGATATATCCTGTAATGGTACCATCAGCTTTTGGCACAGGAGCTCAGGGCTTGAGGCTGGTGGACGTGGTCAACATGCAAGTAACTACAGTAAGAACCCCTCGATTATAACACCACCAAGCTCCCTCTGTCTGGACTCTTCGGGGAAAAAGAATAGCTGTTTTCAGTCTACTTCAGCTACTGTTGGGGTAACGGACCATGACCCAGGGTTCACGCTTGGACTGTAGAGATCCTACCGTCTGCTCCTCTACACCTCTCTGGATGGTGAGTGTGACACAAGAAGCCTGTTGCAGGAGCCTGTGTGTCTGCCTGCTCGGCTGTGCCAGTGTCACTGCCTGTAGGGCGGTACCACAGATTGAATCAGGGAATGGAGTTGGATTTAAGAAATCTCCCTCACTAATGGTCATTTCCAAGTTTTTCTGTTCCCCATGTCACCACACAGCCCACTGTACTAGTACAGCCATGGGTGGAAGCCACCACTGAGGAATGTCTCCGCAACTGTCGTCCCAGCTCCTCTTAGAGCTGATGTGCAGAGAGCTTGTTTCTCATTAAATGACACCTGTCACTGGATGATCCTTCCGCTTTGAATTTTAAAGCAAAATTCCTTGCTGTCAGAGCTAAAGGATGAGGGCCATTGGATTGAAGATGGGAACAAGCTATTACAGCTTCAGAAACGGTGTAGCCCCGTGGGAGACAATGAAGCTGTCAGTGTGTGTCACTCTGGGTCGTTGGTACTGGGCCATGTCACTCTTGGACACCTCAGAAATGCTGAGTTGGTGCATCAGGTGGTGATGGTTCATGGATGTATGTTGTTCACTGGTCCAGGCACATGGAAGTGATGATTTCTTCCCCATATAGGTCCTTTTGTTTAGGTGACTTTCTCAAGGGTGAAACTACAGTGTAAGGATTACCCCAGAGGAGGTTGTGAGGGTGAACACAACATGCTGAGGAAGGTAGAAGAAGCAGGAAAGACAGGGCCCAGAGGAGTAACAGCAGATTTATTACCCAGTGGTGATAAATGGGGTGGGGAAGATGCCATACTGGGGCGCGATGCTGAAAGCTGCAAAACCCCTGGCAGACAAGAAACAAAGTGCCCTGTCTAGAGCCATTGATGGAACGGTGTGTTGGGCTTCAGGCAGCTTTCGTGAGGGGAAGTCGCATCTCACAAACAAGAAATTGCTGGTAGTAAGTGGCAGCAGAATAGGAGGGCGTCCTCCTGTGGGTGTGTAGCTAGTTTAAGAATCAGAGGCAGAGACTAAATGATCAGTTTTCTCCATTAAGAGAGTTATTGGTGAAGTTTTCTGTTTTCCGTAGCTGATGATACTACTCTTCTCAAGAGCAGCAGAAACCTGATAGAGGTGCAGGAGGGCTTTGTGATAGCGAGTCATAAACTGTCAAGTTAAATTAATTGAGGAAAGATCTGGGATGAGCTGGTGATGGGCTCAGAGCTGGCTATCACCAGTGCAGGTATGAGATGCAGGAATAATAGCGTGTGCCATCCCCGTTTCACTTAGCTGCAGTATGAGCAGTCAGAAGCCAAATAACCGTGGGATCCAAGTGCAGTGATGTACCAGAGCTGAGCAAGTTGAGCTCTGCAGTTACTAGAAAGGTAGGTATGGCCTCTGGCGAGAGGGAATTAAGGTTGCAAAATGGTATTTAGGGAAATCTTGGAAGCAGCCTAGTTTCCAAGAAGAGTTTAGTTTTAAACCTGGGGTGATGCTGCTGCTGAGGACATCCCAATGCCCACTGCAACTGGGTGCAGGAGGGCACATAGACTTAGGCTGTGGTCAGTGTGTAGATGCTGACAAATGTGTTCGGGAAAGCGTACCCTTCCTGTGGAGTAAGCTGGTCTGCATGTTTGCTATCTTCCCAAGATTTCATTGAAGAAACAAGCTTTCTGCAGTTGTGCACTCAGTCGTTAATTGCATGGAGGTCACACTCGACTCACTCAGTGCCAAGAGAATGTGCTTTCCATTAAAGAGCCACAATTTTTTGGCATAAAAGGAGATAAATTACATCGAGGATTTAACAGTTCCTGACAGGCAGCTTCCAGGATCTGGTGGGAGAATCCAGAAGTGCTACCCAGCTCCGACACTCACTCCAGGAGTGTATCATCCATCTGTGAACTACACCTCTCGCAGACAGCTGTAGCTGGGGATTCTGCTTGTCTCCATTGGATTACCAGCGTGACTGTGGGGATGGAGACAAGGAACTTGAAACTTGAAAGCTTGCCTTGTTTAGTCCAGCTAAACAAAGGCTGAGAGTCCATCTATTTGTTATCTGTAATGAGTAATAGCAAGGAGAAACATCAGAAAGGGGAAAGAGGCACATGAGGTAAAGGGCAATACCAGAACAAGAACAAGTTGGTGTAAAGTGGCTGTGGATGTATATCTGCTGGAAGATCCCTGCACCTTAGAACAGGGCCTGGAATGGTGAGGCTGTTCAGTCACGGGAACAAGAACACAGCAAGGTGGTGCTTGATGGTGCTTGCAAAAGAGGTTATAAAATAATTTGTCTGCAGCGAATGCCACATGGTAGCCTTTCTAGTCCTGCTGCAATGTAAGGAGGTAAGATACAAGTTGTAAATAAATCAGTCTTTAGAACAATGTTATCACCTTAGAAAATGGGAAATTAATTTCTTTTACTTAAAGGGTGAGCTGCATACACAGTTAAACCTCCCAGACAAACACAACCTCATTAGAGCTATGCTTGGCTGCTTATTCACTTGTGACAATTGTGATTAAACACTTAGGAAGACAAGGCTCATTTAGGATTCCCTGGTGGGTGTTTGATTCAGGCATTAGGATTTTGACTGAAAAGCAGCTGTTGACCAACACTGAGTTCAGCTATATCGGAAAAGAAAGAGCTGATTGCAAGCAGTGGGTAACAGTGGGCTGAAGGAAGAGGTAAGGTCCTATCGCTGCTACCCAGGAGGAGCTGGGAGACGCTCTCTCTTACTTCTCCTTTATTACTTGCTCATAAGTTCCTGGGTAGGAGCAACCTTGTGCTTTTAGCTGAGGCTCGGGGTCCTGCTGGGATGAATAGCCTGCCATCTGTGATTACCACTTAAAACCTTTCTGAGATGGCTGCAAGAGCCTTGTAAAAGGTAGAGGTACAATTACCTGCCCCTGTAACTATGCTGAACGTAGTAATAGTTGATAAATACAAATCTGAAATGCTGGGTTCTTGAATAACTGTTTGTGTTACTGCTGTCTAATGCTACTGGATATTCTGTCTGGACAGATGAGCATCCATCCCAATTTTTGACCCTTGATAAAGCTTTGTTCTTAGAGACAAGCGTGGTTGGGTTTTAACAATATAAGAGCTGGTTGTCTGAAAATAAATGTTGCTTTTCTGTTTTCATAGGCTTTGAATTTACCTGATTTCTTGATTTATCAGTGCTCTGCTGTTCTCATCTCCTTCTACCTCATCCTTTATCACCCTCTGTCCAATAACTTCTGAAACTTTTTCAGGGCTGTTCATCCTGGAGAAGAGGAGGCTCTGGGAGAACTTAGAGCAGCCTTCCAGGATCTGAAGGGGCTACAGGAGAGATGGGGAGGGACTCTTGGTCAGGGAGTGGAGTGACAGGGTAAGGAGTAACGGTTTTAAATTGGAAGAGGGGAGATTTAGATGAGATATTAGGAAGAACTTCTTTGCTGTGAGGGTGGTGAGACCCTGGAAGAGGTTGCCCAGAGAAGCTGTGGCTGCCCCATCCCTGGAGGGGTTCAAGGCCAGGCTGGATGGGGGTTGGAGCAACCTGGTGTGGTGGGAGGTGTCCCTGCCCAGGGCAGGGGGTTGGAACTGGGTGATCTTTAAGGTCCCTTCCAACTCTAACTGTTCTTTGATTCTTTGACAGCTGAAAAAAAGGTCTTCAAAACATAAAATTTCTCCAAGTTCTGGGAAGCTTGAAGTGAGGAAGGTGGTGGTGGTGAAACCCAAACCACATGTTCCCCTGGAGTGAAGGCAGTGGCATCAACTTTATCATGCATCTGTTTGTTTTGTTCTGCTCATCTGAGTGGTTGTCAGGTCAGCGCTCACATCTCTGAGCCAACCATGGCATCTGCTCTTCCTTGCCTGACTTTGAAGGATTTATGAAGAACCTGAAGTTGCTGGTTAGGAATATAGATCAGAAGGTGCTTAAAGGCAGCAGAGGGAGACTGTGAGATAGGAAATACCAGATGCAGGCAGTGAGGGAATGGGGAACCATGCCTGGTTTTCCATAGTTACATTTCATTATGTTGAGTAACTCTGGAATGGCTCATATTGTCATAGGAAAGTACTAATACCTATGTAGTGCTCTGAAAAAGGGCTAAATTCCCTTTAAGGTGTATTCCTTTAAATGAAAAAGCTATATAATTAAGATCAATCAGTGTTTTGACATTTTGGTTTGTGTGTGTTTCTTTTGATTTGGGTTTCTTTCTGGATTTTTTATCGTGTTTTGGGTTTGTGTTTTGTTTTTTTTTTTTCATTGAATCAGAAAATGGTTTGGGTTGGAAGTGACCTCCCAAGATCATCTAGTCCACCCCTCTGCAATGAACAGGGACACCTTCAATTAGATGAGGTTGCTCAGAGCCCCGTACAACCTGACCTTGAATGGTTCCAGGAATGGGACATCTATGACCTCTCTTGGGCAAACTGTGCCAGTGCTTCTTCACCACCCTCAGCATAAAAAAAATTCTTCCTTATATCTAGTCTGAATCTGCCATTTTTTATTTTAAAGCCATTGCCTCATTTTGTTTGGTTGGGGTTTTGTTTTTGTTTTTTTTCAATTTTTTTTTCTATTTCATTGTGTTTTATTTTTAAACGAGGTGTATGAGATTACTGTATAGGCATAAACCCACGTCGTATCCCAGTTCTGTTAATCTGTAAGAACTGGGATGAAATTTGGGCAAACGGACGGTGATGAGACAGAACCACGCAGGGTAACCAGGTGCCACAGAATGTTCTGTTACAACATTTTGGGGGAATTTAATTTGAATGGATTTTTGTATTTCATAACATAACTGCAGTATTGCTTAATTAAGTGTGCTGGCTATATGGCTGCTGACCCGTGTTTCTAAAGGCTCCTGAACGCAGTGGTAGGCTCCCAGGTGTTACTACCGAGATACCTGTAGATGTAAATCTAGTTTTATATCACGCTAGGTCAGAATGTCTTTAGATTTTTATTTTAGGGTTATTTCTGATCAAGGGTAATCTCAGAACTGTGAAAGTAGAGTGGGCGTTGATTCCCCTCATTTTACTCCAGGCTCCAGGATCAGAAGTTTAGCCGGTGCTGATGTTGCAGACACGATGCTGATAGAAATCTTCTTTCCTGGTGGTTGAAACTGAAGTCTTGATTGTAATTTTTAAGACTTTCTGTTAATCCTAACCACACGCTAATCTCATGTTTATCCTCATTTTCTTGTGTAGTTTCAGTAGATAACATCCTTATTTCCACCTCATAATAACCAGTTGCACACTCTAGTTTGGAAACTGCTGCTTTCTATGCAGATGCTGAGAGCAATACTGACAGCAGGAGTATTAAAGGACCTGTGATGCCCTGATACATGATTAGGTAAGGACCTGCCTGGATGCAGTCCTGAGAGATGTGCTCTGGGCAATCCTAGCAGGGGAGTTGCACTGGATGTTCTCTAGAGGTCCCTTCCAACTCTGCCAATTCCGTGCTTTCTCTAAGGATCTTTCTAGTACTTTCTGAAATTCATTTTCTTTTAAAGGTCTCGAGCTCAACACTTAAAAGTCTTGGCCATAATTACTCTGTTTGGAAAGTTGCAGAAATTCTGTCTGGTGTCTAAGGACAGCGTTTCAGCCCTCACCAGTGAGAATGGTGCATGACAAGCAAAAAGACTTTGGTCGTTATGGGATGCTGTGATAAAATGCTCGTCACGTCAACCTGCGCAGCTGAGGGGCAATGAAATTAAGAAGCAGCTGGTGAAATGCACCGTAGATTGAATTTGCTGCTAATAATTATGAGGGGTTTTGAGCCAAGAGCTTCTCCCCTTCACGCATGCCTTGGGAAGTGTCAAACCAACAAATTCTTCTTACCAAGAGCAAAGGGTAACTGCTACTACTGCATTTTCTATTCAGTGCGTTTTTATTGGATGTAAAACAGCCACAAAGAAAGTAATAGAAATACCACACGTGGCTGAGGAATCTGCTTTCATCCAGTTACTGACATCGCAGCCCTGATTGTAAATCTTGGGACACACGCTGCCTTCTGGTTAGGTTTCTCAGTTACCTCCATAGGAAGAAATGGCCAGACAAGGTCATAGTCGAGGTCTGTCCAACCCAGCGTCACATCTTCAACAGTGGTAGGGAGCAAATGCTTCAGGAAAACATGGAACAAGGAGTTGTATGTATTGGGACCTATCTTCCCACTAGATCCCATCCTCCTCTACAGTAGAGAAGGTTGGATGTCCAAAGCCTTGTGCTCTCTTACTATTTGATGCTGCTGTCCTTACTCAGAAAGCCTTCTGGATAATAATGCAGGAGCCTTGCTGATCATTTAGCTCCTCTTTGGTGGCTCAGTATGAATCTAAATTGTTTTAAGCTTGTTTTTTCCCCGAAGGGGTATTTTGGATAGTGGTACAGTGCCATCTGTAGGGAAGTAGTCACAGAAGCACAGAAAGGCTTAAACAGGAGTGACTGTGTGGGTATAGGGATGGTAAAGAGCGTGTCCTGCTGATCCTAGCTCAACCATAGTATTGCATCCACAGCTGGATTTTCATGGGAATAAACCACACTTGTATCCTCAAGCACCACTGGTTAGGCTCAGTGCTGCTCCTTGGCTCCAGGATACCCCATATGCCAAAATCCAACAACCAACCTGAACTGAAGCAAAAAGAGGTTGGGAGCTGAAGAGTTGGTAAATGAAGCTGAAAGTCCTAAGTGCTTTTTGTTTCACCAACAAATTATTTGTCTGGATGATTTAAGTGAACCCAGCCCAGGCTGTTGCTTTGATTCCCCAGGTCCACACTGAGTGAGCACCTGAGGGCTGTTCATAGGTATTAGAGAAGTGTAATAACCCAAGGAAGAAAGTTTCCACCTAGTGCTGCTGGAACAAATATAAAAGGTGCTAAATAAAGAGGAATGTAAGCTGAGATCATCTGCAGCACAGGAAATAAAAACTGCTTTGCAACCACGGGTGACATACGGAGTTTCTCACTTGAGAACGTCTCTTTGGAGAACAGCCACTTCACTTCCCCTTTCCCCTTAAGTATGTGGATATGTGAGAAGGTTAAGACAGTGCTTTCCAGACCAGATGCCCAAATTTTTCATTTGCTCAGATGCCAACTTTATGTCTTTTCCAGTTTATTGCATATGAGTTTCTGAAAACACACCTCATATTACCCATATCTCACAGATTTGTCTCTTGCTTTTCAGGCGAGTCCTGCAAACTCCTGCTCAGGGCACATGAAGAGTTGATAGAGAGACATGCCAGTTTTAAGTCCAGTGCCATTTCAAGAGTTCTGTTGGTCCCAGTGTCCTAAGCAGTATGTTAAATGCTCTTGTCACTTGGAGAGAGAACTCCTAGCAAGGCCTATGAAAGGAATGGTTCCTTTGTAATCGTTGTCTTACAGTGCATTTCATAGAATCATAGAATCACAGAATGGTTAGAGTTGGAAAGGACCTTGAAGATCATCCAGTTCCAACCCCCCTGCCCTGGGCAGGGACACCTCCCACCACACCAGGTTGCTCCAAGCCCCATCCAGCCTGGCCTTAAATACTTCCAGGGATGGGGCATCCACAACCTCCCTGGGCAGCCTGTTCCAGTGCCTCACCAACCTCACAGTAAAGAGTTTTTTCCTAATATCCAATCTAAATCTCCCCTCTTCCAATTTAAAACCATTACCCCTTGTCCTGTCACTCCCCTCCCTGACCAAGAGTCCCTCCCCATCTCTCCTGTAGCCCCTTCAGATCCTGGAAGGCTGCTCTAAGGTCTCCCTGGAGCCTTCTCTTCTGCAGGCTGAACAGCCCCAGCTCTCTCAGTCTGTCATCTTAATTTGTGTACAGTGTATAACTGTAAAGAAGGCTTCTGTGTGTTCTCTGTGGTCTGCAGCTAGAACCTAGACATTTCAGGCTCTGTGGCTGCTGATTAGATACGGTCGCTCTGAGTAACACAGTTTCTCATGCTGGGCATGGAGTTAAGTACCTGGAGAAGTGCTGTCTGGACTCCAGGTTTCCTGGGTCTCTAATATTTGATATGTTCAAGAAAACAATCCTTCCCTCTTGCTTGGACTCCTGCACCTTGTCCTCCACACCTACACTGAGCTGGTGCTTTTTGTCCGCTTTAAGTAAGATGTTCTTGTGCCTGACGTTCCTGGAGGATTGGAGGTGGCTTCAGACAAATTGCTTTCAGGGCTCTTAAGGACTTTTCTCTGGACCCTGTGAAGTAATTAAGCATTTGTTTTTCCAAACCTCCGCAGGACCAGCTGAGGAGGGTAGCTCGGGACCTTCTGCTTTTCCCTTTCAGCTCTCCTAAGGTCTCTGATAGCAGATGCTTCCAAGGGAGGAGTTTTGCACCTTGTGTAGCAGCATCGACCCTTGTGCAGAGTCGTATTCTGAAAAACTGAGTTCACGTGGACAGCAGAAAACTCGTGTGGAAGGAGAAACAGAAGCAGTTGGGGGAAATCCTCCACCTTCTGAGTAAAGGTGACTAAATATTAGGTGGGAACTCTTTGGGTGGGAGTGGAGGGCTCTTTTTGTTGAAAGAATTTGGCTTGTGAATTCAGTTTCTTCAGGAGAAAGAGGAAGATTGGCAGCTTCCAGGAAAATAAAAAGTATTTTCTAGCTATTGTTTCTTGAGGTTACCCCCCCAAAAGTTCCTGCTCTGGCAAGTGTGCCTGTAACGCTGTTAACTCAAAACTGCACCTTCTGAGCAGTCAGTGGCAGGCGAGCTGTGCCATGGTGATCTGTTTTCCATCTTAGTTAAAAAAGAGCTTAGAAATACTAGTTTAAAACATCAGCGATTCTGTGTTTTAACAGCAGATCTCACAAAGTTCTGTCCAAATCCACAATTAGATATTTGAGTGTTTTTTGAAAGCCAGCTTTCAAGTTAACTTGGGTTCTGCATGGGAAAGGGGTTTTTCTTTTCTTCCACTGTGTCAGACCTACTAATTTCCCTGTAGATGGGATGTTTTAGAAATTAGTGCTTTCTGGGAGACGGGGGTCAGGAAAGGGTCAGTTTAGGTTTATGGTGGAAACTCGGTGACATCTCAGCTTTGGAGTGATTGCCGTTCTCTACAGTGAGATTCCCCGTGGGGCAGGGAGTGTGGTCTCCAGCATCCCTCACCCGCGTATGGGCACAGGGCAGGCTGCAAAGGAAAGGTGCTCAGACAGACGCCGTGCACTGGGGTGGAATTCTCTGGCGGGAAGGTCACTGACTTCTTCTCGGAGCTGGGAGTAGAATGTCCCCGAGGTCTGAAGCCTCAGCGCCTAAGGAGATGGAGAAAACAGGTAGTGCACCTTGACGCAAGCGGTGCAAGACTAAATGGCTGTGAATGGAACAACTTCCCGGCAACATTTTCCATTTGCGGCTCCATGTTGAGGTAATTAGCCCCAATGAGCTCAAACTGCTGGAAAACTGCAAGAGCAATGGAAAATAAAAAGGTCACTGTGCATTGCAGGGGTTAAACAGCTAGACTTAAAAAAACAGCAGTTCTCTCAATTAAAGGGAAAACTGCAGTCGTTCAGTAGGTCTAATACCTCTAAAAAAGGACTTCCAAGATGCTTTGTAACTTTTGCTTGTGTCTCAGTTTTGTTGTTTGAATCAGAATTGTTTATACTTCTCTTCAAGTTTGCCTTTAGCTTCGTGGTTGATGAAAGCTCATCAGGGAAGAGTTCGGTGTACCCCATAATTATGTGTGTTAGGGCCTGGTTTCAACATCCTTGCCAAAAGCAACAAACAGCCCAGTGCCCCCTCTTCAGCGTCCCCTTCCCACCAACCTCATGGCAAGTAACTTCAGTTTTTAAATAGACAAAGCAGTATGTGTCCTCGGGACAAGCTGAGATTTCCCATCCTTTTTCTGTTTGGAGCTTGCTTCTTTAAAATACCAAAATGATGAGTTTTGGCCTTGAAAATTTGGTTTGACTCAGTTAGAAGATCTGGTCCTTAGCACTGGGAAGATCCGGGCCTTAGCTGGCGTAGACGGGTATATCCGGAGGGTAATTTTCTTTGCCATGAACTCTAGAGCATTTCCCATGGAGGAGGCTAAGCTCACAGGTATCACTTGATGCTGTTACTTTCTGAGGCTAAGAAGAGGATTAGAGTAAAGAGGCTTTCCGTAACTGAGCATAATTGCACTAGAGCCCTTCGTAGTAGAAATAGAAAACTGCTGATGAGAGGCTGTTAAGGGATCGGAATTCGGTAAAGCAAACTTACCTGCACACATACTCTTGCTTAAAATCCCTGTTTCTCTCTAATTCTCCTGAAGAGGCTTTGTTGGTGTTTGTTAGTTGATCTATGTCACTGTTGCTGTCACCCGAAGCAGAAGCTTTCTTTTGCTATCCCAGTTTACCTGGGGGATGTGTTATTTTTGGAGAAGAGGGAGCTAGCTGAAAGAGCTCCTGGGTTTGTTCATTTGATCTTTCTCTCCTTTGTTTAATTGCTGTCTCTTCTCCTTTCGCCTTAATCCAACGTGATAATTTGTCACTTTAGACGTGTTCCGTACAGTGAAGAGCTCTACAGTTTTTAGCCTGGCTGTTGCCCACAGTAGAAGTGAAGAAGTGACCTGCAAGCCCTCGGGTAGAGCCCCCTTTGTCTCCCCTCATCCCTCTTCAGTGAGTACTGCCATTGTTGGGAAGGGGAGCTTGCATCTCCTCTGTGCCTTGTTTTTCCCAGCACGACAAGCCTGTGACAAGCAGCACTGATCGTCTCCAACAAAGGATTATAAGGAAAGGAAACCCATAAGCAACTCCCAGTTCCCCAAAGCAGGGCCAGGGGGGAGACAGGAGCTGCATGTACAATTCTGTTAGAGACAGGTGAGCCATAGGAGGTTTCCAATCAGCTCTTGAATGTGCCTGGAGTCCAAAATGGGCCCTAAAGCTTCTTTTACCTTGATTTGTCAGCACTCGAGAAATGTAATTTACTAGGGTGGGGAAAAATGTGTTGCCACCTACTACCAAATGAAATGTGGAATTGGGTGAGCAAAGATTCTTTTAGGGAAACAGTTGAACCTTATACCGACTTAGATCTGATAACAGAGCTTATCTCTGCTCACTTGAGAAGCCACAGCAGGTCCAGTGACTACTTGTAGCACACATTTGCATTGGTAAAGGGGCTGTTCCATCCCTCCTGGTAGACAAAACCACCCTGGCTGACCAGCACCTCCTGCGAGATGGATCTGTGCATTCCTGCCTTGGAGTTGGTGCCCACGCTGGTACAAGCTGGGGTGGTGGATGGATGGTCACGCAGGGCACACGTCACACGGGACTGCAGTCTTTTAACCGCTGTGGATCTGTAACTGGGCAGGGAGTAGGATATCTCCATTCAAGGGCAGCAGCACAGCTACAGTGCAGTGTATCGGTATCCTGATCCCTTCTCTAATTACAAAACTGTGAAGAGAAACGTTGGAAAAATTAAAAAAGCCAAGAGGCAGCTTTCTGCATCGTTTGGGGTAAACTGGCTGATAAAAATTACTTGCCCAGGTGGGATTTTCTAGCATTTTCTTTTTTTGCCCGTTTTTAGTATACACACCAAAACTCTGGCTGCTCTAATGGGGATAAGAGAGATCTTTTCCTCTTCCTCAGTAAGCTCAACTAGTGAAATTTGAGTTGTTTGGTTTGCTGACCTAGTGATGTTAGACAGGACTTGCGTTTCATAGAGCAAAAGCTGAACAGAGGGATTGATAAGAGGATCCCAAGGCTGGCCACCAGTTGTAATGCCCTCATTCTCTTCGCCCAAAGACCCTGGCACAGGCTTTCACTCCATCTATGAGCAATGTCTAGGAACATGTTGGAGCAGGGTCCAAAGCAGAAGTCTCTCACTTGCCTTTCATTTTAGACCATGGAGTTCCCTTCTGCATTGTCCTCGTCAGAGTTAGCAGGCCATACCCTTACGCTTAGGATGATGTTTGCCAAACTGCCAAACAGAATTCCTCCTTCCTGCAGATTCAGCTGTCTGGAGGGATAGTCCCTTATCATAGAATCACAGAATAGTTCGGGTTGGAAGAGATCTTTAAAGATCATCTAGGCCAACCCCCTGTGCAATGAGCGGGGACATCTTCAGCATAGGCTCATAGAATAGTTGGGGTTGGAAGGGACCTTTAGAGATGACCTAGTCCGTGTACATAAAGAGCACAGCAAGCACCTACTCTCAGTGCTGGATGTCCCACCTGCCAAGCACCCATCTCGTACACTGAGTCAGGACGGTTCACTGCAGACCCCCACGTGCTGAGACTTGGGCAGCTCTCAGCCTGGTACTCCGTGTGCTGGGACCTTCTCCCATCAGGAGCCGCAGGTCGCATTCCTCCCCAGCTCTTACTCTAAAGCAGGGGGCTTTGGTTGCCAAATAAGTCTTTTCAGACAGGAAGGAATGTTTTGTAGAGGAGATTTACCTGTTAGTGGATTAGGCTATCCCAGAGTCAGCGGCCTTGCCAGCTCCACAAGAACCTGCCCACTGCTGCGTACTTGGAAAGCTGTTTCCTCTTGCAGCTCTTGCCACCAGGCTCTGCCTGACCCTGCTGCTAGTTGGCTCCTTGCTGGTTTCCCCAAGGGAGGTGTTGAGCAGGCAGGTGAGCCTAGGAGGGGTACTCGATCAGGGCTACTGTTTTCAGGGACATCATTAACGCCTTTCAGATGGGAGGTAGGAGCCTAACTTCAGTAAGACTTTACAGCACGTTGTTGATTCTTAAGCTGTCCCGGGACCTCTGAGTGACCAACTGTCAATTAACTCTGACCTCTTGTGGCTTTAAAGTCTGGATCCAAATGCTGAGGTTTCACTCTCTCTCTCTCAAACCCTTGACCGCAATTCCTATTTTTAAGCAGGGATGGAAAAACGTGATCTTCTGGAATTCATTAACTTCTCCCCCGGCTCTGCCACTCTCTCCTTCTCCTCCCCACCTATCGGAGACGTTGCTGTATCAGTTGCTGACTCGTCCTGTCCATCGCTGCAGTGGTAGGTCAGGGCTGCAGCTTGAGATACCGACGCTGCCTTCCTGTTGCGCTGGACCATCTCGGTACAGAATTGGGCTTCGTTGACTTACGAAGCGACTTCCAAGCCCAAACTGCCTGGTCTTGGCATTTCCTCCCTTTGCCGTGGCTCGCCCTTCCTCTCCTCCTCATGTTTTTGTTTCTCTTGGGAGCATCCAGCGGTGTGGTTGGCCTCCTCCTGTGGGTCAGGGTGGCAGCTCCTCGCCCCGCTGCCCGCCTGCCCACACGGGGGCCTTGGTTTCTCATGGCATCCAGACCACCGGCTGCCCAGCTCAGCCTCTCCACCGGCCGGCTGCTCGGCAGAAGCCCCGGGGGCTTTAGATCTCCTCAGGAAGCGCTAACTTGATTATTGGGCTTTGGATTAAAGTGAAGGCTCTGGGAGCAGGGCACAGATCACGGCGTTAGTCCACTGAGACATGTGCTTAGCAGCAGGGGTGTGTTTCCTTTGGGAATCATCTTTAGGTTAGAAATGCTTTCTTTTGGGGGCCAAATTGCCATTCTCAGACGCTGTAGTCAGTCTTACTATCAGCCCCACAAAGACTGCACGTCTAAAGGAAGTGACAGAAATAGATAAGTTTGTTTCCAAAACAAAAAGCCCTTTGGTTCATAGAAAAGATACCTGCCTCTTGGGAAAGAGGAGAAGGCTCCCATCTCTCCTACTTGTCTGAGCTCAAGGTCTCTCATCCTTTGTCTTTGACTTGTTTCCCATCGCTTATCGTTTACTGGGAAAACATTCCAGTGTGTGTGCAATGCTAGACCACCAAAAAAGATGAAGAAGAGATGGATGCACTGCTGCTTCTCTATTTATAGGAAGGAGAGAGACGAACCAAAAATGATATGGGAAAATTCAAATCTTTAAATATTCTGGGAGAGATGGATGGAAAAAGGGCTGCTTTCATTGTTCACAGGCTTCAGGAGACTTTCTCACAAACAGCTTGGCGTAACCCCCTGGGCAACTCGCTTGTATGACCAGGGGGATTTCTGTGCACAACCTCCCTCTTGTTTCTGCAATCTCGTTTGCTTCAGCAAATAGCTGCTACAGCACTTGTACCCTCTTGTCTTTGTGTGCTCTTACCTTCCTTCTTACTCCTTTCTATGCTTATCCTCTGGTGTAAATCGCACACTTCTGATCATTTCACTTGTATTCATGCTATTCTTTCTACCTTAGGCTTGGACGTTTTCACTCCAGTCACCATTTCATAATCCCTTAAAGATTTGAGGATATTCCCTGTCTCCTTTGAGAACATTAGGCTGCTCCAAGATGTCTTTTTCTCCTGTCAGATCAGTAAAATCTCTTTCTCAAGCTACTTTTCTTGCTGTCTGTGTTTAACCTTGTTCCAGAAGCACTACCATCTACTCTCAAACCTCCTCCGCTAAACAAGTTTCACTAGCCCTGGTGTTTTGAAAACACATCTGCTTCCTTTGACAAAAGAACAGGTATCTTTGCTCCCAGATCAACGGTTGTTCTTGATTGAGGAATTGAACTTTTTGCTCTCTGCTCTCGCCTCAGAAGTCGGCTCAGACCCACTGCAAAGGGACGAGAAGCCCTCTTCAGTTTGGATTTGTTGAAAGGGTGTTTCATTGCAAGGTGTTAAAGTGGGAAGCGTGGGGACAGAGGGTGATTCTGCCTCAAATGCAGCAAGGATTTTAAGTCACGTGGCTGAGGGTGGGAACTGTGGTCTCGCCATCATAGGTGAGATACAGCGTGGGCAAGAGTTTCCTATTTATTCTTGCACCTTTTTATTGTCTCACCCCTGCACATCTGGAATTGTCTTGACCTCAGCTGCACTTTCTGAGCCATGAGCTCTTTTGCACTGCTCCTTTTGCCCATAAACCTTTCCTAGCATTACCTGCAAAGCGTTCCCCTTGGATCACCTCTGCTGTGACACCCGCAGGAAACAGCCATTTTGCAATGGCCAGAGCACCAGGCCAATTTGTCAGGATTTATATCTACTGAAAAGGTGCACCTGATTGTCATGGAGTTGTCAGAGTTGGAAGGGACCTCTAGAGATCATCCAGTCCAACTCCCCTGCTAAAGCAGGGTTGCCCAGAGCACATCCCTCAGGACTGCATCCAGGCCTTGGATGCTGGAAGGTCTCCAGAGAAGGGGACTCCACACCCTCCCTGGGCAGCCTCTGCCAGGACTCTGACACCCTCTGACACTTCCCGTGTTCCAGCTTGTGCCCGTTGCCCCTCGTCCTGTCCCTGGGCACCACTGAGAAGAGTCCGGCTCCATCCTCCTTCAACCCACCCTTTGGATCCCTGTGAGCATGAAGAAGGTCTCCCCTCAGCCTTCTCTTCTCCAGGCTCAAGAGTCCCAGCTCCCTCAGCCTTTCCTCATCAGGGAGATGCTCCGATCCCTGATGAAACACATCAGTGCTCAAGACAGTCGTACTGTCCCTGCCATCATCTCCCCAGTCCTTCTGCCTCCTCCCTCCTTGCCCCCAGTGAGGCTGGGGTACACTGGCCTCTCTTATCCCCACACTGCCATGGTTCCCGCTGTGGATTGCTGTACAGGAGCAGGCAAATTACTAGGTAGTCTGATGAGCTGGGGCAGAGATGGTGGTTTGAGCACTGATTTAAGTGCTACCGCAGTGGAAATAACATGAATCTCATTTGCAGTTCCCAGAGTTCATCCATTTCCTTCTCTTCTCCCTTCCCTGTATTTTGTTTCTGTTGATAAGTCTCTAAATGCTGCCTTTAAAAAAAAACGCGGCTGCCAACCACTAATTTCAGCTTCAGCTTTCCTTGGAAACACACCCGCGTGGGATTCAGCGCCCGGGGTCCCTCCCAGGGTTGTTTCTGTTCTCTCTTTCTGCCCGGGGGGAGCCCAGGGTGACCTGCTCAGTGACAGACTGCCCTGTGCCCCCCCTGCCCTGGGGGCTCCTCTGCCTTCAAGCTCTGTCATTTGGCCACTTTAGGTGATGGTTGCCCTCCCTGTTTATCACGTGAGCTCTTGCTAACATCACTAGGAAGAATATCTTTATTTTGCAGGGACCTGTAACAACTGGACTGCAGGCTTTTAAGACTTGGTGTCTGGTATACGGTAAGGAAGATTGCTTAATATCTGGATGAAAAACTTCCAGAAAATAATGTGGTCTGGTGATTTTTTTTAGCTTGCGTCCAAGGACTATTTCTGACGTTTTCTTTCAGTAAAAGGTATCTTAAAAACAATAAGCCTCTTGTCAGCAGAGAGCTCAGCTGTACAGAGCTCTGCGCTCCCACTGAGCGTTTTTCGCTGCCCACAAATTGAAGAAGGTTGAAGGCTATTGTTGCAGTCAATTTGGCAGATCGCTTCCTTTGAGTTGTTACACTGCATAAATATTTTGCTGTCCTGCCAAGAGCTGTTGTTCTTCCAGACATGTCATCATCTCTATGAATAATAGATCTGAGCTCCTGATCGCTTGTGGTCGTAAAAGAACTTGGTGTTCCTACGAAGCTGGATAGGTTTGGAGTTCCTGGTCCCAGGATCTAGAACTGGTCTTGTTCTGTGGTCATCACGCTGTGATCTGGTCTTGTTCTAGTCTTCCCTTGTACCATGTGGCTGAACCTATTTTAGAGTTGCTAATTTTCACCTGGCAAAAAGACGATGATGTTGTAAAGCAGGACAGGGATCTGTAAAATTATTTGTAGGAAACCTTTGAGATTTCGCTGCTTCAGCTGTGCAAGTGCATTCATTCCTCCTCAGTCCTATTTGCTTTATTGGATGTTTGATGCAACAGGAATTAGAGGGCAGGAGAGAAGACAGAGCTTAGCATCAGCAGCTTTTTGGTAAGAAGTGAATCCAGTTGCCGTGGAAATAAGCAATCTTTAAAGATTGAGAGGAGGCAAATTCTGCTCCTGAGAGTGATTCGTGTTCATTTCTGGAAAGCCATCTGCCACTCCTGCTGTGGAGAGCTCTCACGTGAAGCTCTCCACTAAGCCCTTCGAGCAGTGCCTACTCCAACCTGTCCCCATTCAGACCCCCCTCTTATCTGGTTGACTCCACCGCATTACAAAGTTTGTAACCCTGCAATGCAGAACTGGGTGTGCTGTTACTTCAGTAGCTTTATTGTATTTTAGAAAAATCCTTGAGCCTACTTATTGTCCAGGTCATCCAAGGGTTCTTTCTGGGGATGGTAATTGTGAAACTGCTATGAAAGTACCTGGTCTTTATTGCTGAAAATTCTCCTTCTTGTGAAAACCAGGATTCTGTTCAGCTTGAACACTTAAACTGATTAGTCAATTTTATATTTATCTTTTGGTTAAATGCATAAAATGTGGTGTTTGGACACCAAACCATGAAGAAGTTATTAGAGTAAAATTCAAATCCCTCAGACTTATGCAATAAGTCTTATGAAGAACTTTTATTGCCTTCATGTAACTATCAAAGTGTATTTATTTTATATAGGAGGGGCATTATAGTGTGGAGCAGTTGGCGTAGTCGTTTGAATGTTTGCTCTGAAACTCCTTTCAGTGCCCAGGACCTTAGTGAAGCCAATGGACTTTTCTTCCCCAGGAGATGGGCTTTAGACCCCAAGAAGACCTCTTTATGCCTCTCTTCTGGTTCACAACGGAGATTTTGCTGGCCTGGAGGAGAGAGAAAAAAAAAAACCAGATGTGGACTACATGTCTCTTCAGTGAGCTTCTTGGACTTGTCTCCTAGTTTGTTTATTTTGTTCTGTATTTCTTGTGTCAGACAAGTTCTCAAGGGAATTCACCATTCAGCATTTCATACAGAGATTACCATAAATCCATGAGGGTTTTTTTCTGCTTTGTCTGCTTTGTGGCAAAGCTCACTGGAACTCTAATTCATTTTTTTGTCATGTGTGACTTCAGTTCCATGAACTAATATTAGTTATACAGTGAGGAGACATCTATATATAAACGCAGAGTTTTGTGTGTTTCCATATATACTCATGTTTCTATATATAAGCAAAATGCTTTCATAGGAATATTTAAAAGTATTTGTCACATTTTGTCGTGTATTTTGTGGTGGGAAAGTGTAATCGGAAAAAATGCAGTGAGATGTTGTGGGACAGTAAGGTAAAATAGCTACTTGTGTGAACTGGATCTTTTTTTAGATGCAGGCGCTACAGAAATAGCCAAGTGATAGCCCCACTGTGAACTCGAAATGCGTTTCCTTTTCGCCGGGGTTGGCTGGTCTGTTTGTCTAACCCTTGTAAGGACAGCCGTGCCGTGCGCGGAGCCGGGCTCCCGGCTTCTAGAAGGATGGGGACCTCCACGTCTACTAACCTGGTGTGCGTGAAGAGCAACAGATCACGCGTGGTCCAGCTTAACGTAGCCTAAGGGTGTGTTTGAGCTCTGCTTGGAAACACGCGGCGATTCAAGTAAATGAATCGCGTGCGGGATAAAGTCGGGGTTTCTATAATCCCTTTTATTCACGGCTTTCTAGCAAATTTGGGGTCTTTTTTTTTTTTTACTTTGTCATGAAGAAATGACAACCCCATGTCCTGGAAATGATAGCAATCGTTTGAAGTTTGTTGTCTTCTGTCACTTGGTTGGGGCTGGCATAGGGTCTGCACTGCTGCTGCTATGGCAGAGATTGCTTGGGTTTCAGGTTTTGGGGTTTTTTATTTTATTTGGGGCTTTTGTCTGTTTTGTTTTCTTGGTTTGGGAGTTTTTGGTTGGTTGGGTTTTGTCAGATCGTTCTTTGTTTTTTCCTTACCTGACCTAGTCCTCCATAGCTTTGAAAGTTACTGAGTTAGAAAAGTCAGAAAATGCTACATTTCTAAACATTTCGTGAAAACACGGTGTGTGGGGAAGAGGAAATTTTTCCTGTTGCTTCCTCTGGAGTAGAGATGAGAGCTTTGCCCCGACCCCTTCTGTGAAGGCAGCATCACCTGGCCAGTGGCTGCATTTGTGAAGGGAACTTTCCTGAGCAGGCAGAAGACGCGAGAAGAAGCCCAAGACCATTGTGGGCCCCAGGAAAAGGTCTGGGGAAGGGTGTGGATGTGTTGCTGTTGCGGCAGGAGATCAACAGGGGAAAGTTAAGGGTATTGCAGTGGGAAAAACATGAAATGATAGATCCGTCTGTTTAAAAAAAGCATCAGTAAACCCCCTGTAAATATATATATATATATGTTTGGGGCTATGAATCTTTGCTTTTCCAAACTTTCTCACGACCCAGTCTTTGGATTCTATGTGGTTCCTGTGGACCACATAGAATCATAGAATAGTTAGATCTGGAAGGCTGCTGTAAGGTCTCCTCGGAGCCTTCTCTTCTCCAGGCTGTCTTCCCCAGCCTGTCTTCACAGCAGAGGTTCACCAGCCCTCTGAGCCTCTCTGTGGCCCTCCACTAGACCCATTCCAACAGGTCCATGTCCTTTCTCTGTTGAGGAATCCAGAGCTCTCCTGAGGAGCACCAGTCATCACCGGCCACCACTTGGACACTGAGCCATTGACCAAAACCCTTTAAATGTGGCCATCCAGCCAGTTCCTTATCCACCGAGTGGTCCATCCATCAAATCCATGGCTTTCCAATTTTGACACCAGGATGTCACGTGGCACAGTGTCAAATGCTTCACATAAAGTCCAGGTGAATGATGTCTGTCGCTCTGCCCTTCTCCACCAAGTCCGTGGCAGCAACCAAGTCTGTGGCAGCAGTCACATCCAGTGACACACATCCGTTCTGCTGTTGTTAATATGCAAGATAAATACTGTTGTTTATACTACAGATTTAAGGGCAAGTCCTCAGAGCCCAGTAGACTGGTTTTCTGGTTGGGGTTCATCTTGATGTTTTTGTATGGCCTTGCCCAGAATGTTTGGGTTTACAAGCAGTCACGGAAAACAACAGCGAAGCGTGTGTGTGTATGAATGTTGCATGACCTAGTTGCCCATGTCTTTTCTAGCAGAAGTTAGAGCTGGTTTACTTTAGTGTTTATTGGGATGTAGAAGAATTCAGCCTAATCCTAGCTAAAAATAAACAAATGCAAGGCAGAAGTCACAACAATAGGACACCATCGCTTTGAGGCCATTTTCATGGCTGGAATCACAGAATCGCAGAATGATACGGGGTTGGAAGGGACCTCTGGAGATTGTACCCACTGAGATTGTGCCCTCGGGAGCCAGGGTAGGTCATTACCCTGCATGCAGTATCACAGAATTCTGTGAAGTTGGAAGGGACCTCTGGAGACCATCCAGTCCAACCCCCTGCCAAAGCAGGGCCACCCAGAGCAGGTCCCACATGAGCGTGTCCAGGTGGGGTTTGAACATCTCCAGAGCTGGAGACTCCACCACCTCTCTAGGCAGGCTCTTCCAGGGATCTGCCACCCTCACAGGAATGAAGTACCTCCTCGGGTTTAGATGGAACTTCTGTTCAAGTTTATGCTCATTCCCTCTTGTCCTGTCCCTGGGCACCACTGAAAAAAGCCTGGCCCCATCCTCCTGACACCCACCCTTGAGGTATTTATAGGTGTTGATCAGATCCCCCTTCTCTTCTCCAGACTAACAGGACCCAGGTCCCTCAGCCTTTCCTCATCAGAGAGATGCTCCTGGCCCCTCATCGTCTTTGTAGCCTCTGCTGTACTCTCTCTGGCAGTTCCCTGTCCTTTTGAGCTGGGGAGCTTTACCATAGCCCTCATCAGTGTTGCAGAAGGAGTTGGGTACATCATGTCAATGGATTGTAGCCATATGTAGATTATTTGAACAGATCCTTGCAAGCTGTTGCTGTCCTGAGATACCTGGATGCAGTGCTCTTACATGGTGTTAGCAGACCAGCATAGCAGCCTAGCCTTACGTAAAATCATAGAGTTCCTTGGAGATCCACACTTACAAACAAGGTGAACAGTCCCGTAGATATGATTGAAATCTGTCCCTTGCCAGAGAAGGTTGAATGAAAAAATGTTCTCTTTAGATCAAAAGCCCTGTTCCTTATGAGAAGGTACAAAGCTTATTGTGGAGTAAAATTGTCAAAATAAACAAAGTGCTAGATGTCTGTTAAAGCTAAGTACGCAAGTCATTTGGGAGCGAATATATTCAGATTCCTTTTGGATGGGGTTAAAATAATTACAGAGACTTTTGCAGAATTCCAAAATAAACAGGGTTGGCTCCACTACACCTTTCCTGAGCTAAATGGGCATATCATGAAAGAAATACCATCCTGGCAGAATTCCTGCTATTTCACTAAAATATCACATCTCCTTTCTTTATGTAAATATATGTAAATATGTAAAAATTCCTTTTGTAAATATTCAACAAAAAGAATTTAAATAACATTGTAATGTAGGTGTGTTGCATGTCATCCTCTCTCATCCACACCCAGCAGCTGGAAAGCTCTTGAACTAACCTGATCTATGTGCTCCCTTTGGAATAATTTTGGCCTGAATTTTAAAATAAAACAATGAGCAGCCACTGGACTAATTCTTTTTATAGTCATTTTGCTTCCTCAAAGCCATGTCTCTGTCATTAGATTAGGAAAATTGTGATAAATGTTGTATTAAAGTACTTTAGTAAAATTTGGGGATGAGTTCACCTGGAATAAATCAAAGAATCAAAAAGTTAGACCTATGTAAGGCAGCTGCTGTTGGTTACTCATCATAGACTCTGGTCTCAGTTCCAAATCAATTTTCTTGACAATCTGAGTAGATCCTGTTGAACCTTGGTCTTCTGCAGTAAAAGGAACTCTTGATCACAGCAAAAGCAGTGGTGGCATCTTGATCACAGCAAAAGCAGTGGTGGCAAGTTCACAAATGTACAGTCTCCTGCCTTAGACTCCTTTTCTTCTCTTCATTTTAGCTCCAGTGTCGTGTTGCTCAGGGGGCAAGGCCACCCCTTCGCCTGGTCTCCAGTTCTCTCCAGTGTCTCTTGCTGCAGGAGCAAGGCTTTGCTCTCTTATCTGAGAGGTTTCCTTCCTTCTTCAAGAGCTCTGGGCAAACTCAGCCTAACAGAGATATGCAGCATGGGCCAGAGAAACACCAATTAGGCAGTTGTTCACAAACGGAATCTTTAAAAAGTTGCTTTACAAAGTCAGTAATTAAAAGCATTCACAGTGTAATTGCCACAGACATTGATCTTTGAAGTCTCCATTTCTAAAATCCCACCCCAAAGTACTCCCTGAGAAAATTAATCTTGTATGGATGGAAAGACCGTGTTGTGCTCCTAGTTCACTTGCAGATCTTACATATGTGAGTAACTGAAAACCCCTAAGAACAAAGCAAGTCATTCAGTGTTTGTTCTTCAGTAATATTAAGAGTACATTCAAATATGCCATCAATATTTTTGCTCTTTCAAACAAGGTAGTTTACTGGAATCTTTCCATTCCCTGGACATGCTGAGTCAGCATTTGAACTCTCTGCAGGATAGGCTTTTAAAGTGACATGTTATCAAGATAAAATCTATTTAAATCCTTACCAAAATGTGAAATCATGGGGATTTTCCCTATCTATAAATTATTGTGTTAATATTTTGCAAAAAAAAAACCCCAAACCTGAAAACTGCAGTTTGTGGGTAGGTCGGTGTCTGTGATACCCAGTTCTGAAATCCCAGGTTGCTCTTCTCTCTGTTTGCTTTTGTGTCAGGCAGTTTCAGCACTTCTTTGGGTGATTTAAATGATCGTTCTCTCCCCCTCACTGCTGATCTGTACCTGTTCTAAGGAGGCACGGGGCCAGGAGTCGGCACTGCTCTGCCTGATGGCACTAAAGTGAAGGGAAGGTGCTATGGCAGCAGCAGAAAGTTGGAAATGATCGCTCCAGTTGAGGTTCTCTGATCTGTGGCTTTGGCTCTGTCTTGACACTTTGCTACGTTTAGGTGTGCCATACCTTTAGCCTTTTTAAAGAGTCACTTTTCCTCTAGAGGGTAGAAAGCAACAGCCCTGTTCCCATTGACTTCGCTGACAGTGTGAGAGAGGGTTCTGTGGCAGCCGTTCTTAGAATCCTAGAATGGTTAGAGTTGGAAGGGACCTTAAAGATCGTCCAGTTCCAACCCCCCTGCCCTGGGCAGGGACACCTCCCACCACACCAGGTTGCTCCAAGCCCCATCCAGCCTGGCCTTGAACCCCTCCAGGGATGGGGCAGCCACAGCTTCTCTGGGCAACCTGTTCCAGGGTCTCACCACCCTCACAGCAAAGAATTTCTTCCTAATATCTAATCTAAATCTCCCCTCTTCCAATTTAAAACCATTACCCCTTGTCCTATTGCTCTACTCCCTCCCCATCTCTCCTGCAGCCCCTTCAGATCCTGGAAGGCCGTTACAAGGTCTCCCTGGAGCCTTCTCTTCTCCAGGCTGAACAGCCCCAGCTCTCTCAGCCTGTCTTCATAGGACATCCCTCCCATCACTTTCACGGTTCTTGCATCGTTATACCTCATGGGACCTGACCCAAATGAAAAGCCAGTGGGAGAAGAATGTTGTGGTTTTTGTGCCTTGGAATTGCTGCAGTGTCCTCTGTCTTCTGCTGAAGGGACTGGGAGTGGGTCTGCAGTGGAGGCTGCCCCTGCGTTACCCATCAGAGAAACGAACGTGTGGGGTCAGAGCACGAGTGCTCAGGTGGCCCCGATCCTGCCCTCGTGCGAAGTCAAGGTCACCAGCACCGGTTGTGTTTAGGGGTGGGTTTGTCCCGCAACTTTGCTCTCTGCAGAAGCACACACATGTAGGAGGTTCTGGAGTTGTATAAATCCCGCAGGGTGAAGGATGCATCATCAATTTAGAAAGCAAACAGGGTACCTTTTCGTTAAGCTTCTCCTGCCTCCTGCTGCAATGTACATTAGAAAGCCTTCTCCTGAGCTTGAAGAAATCTGATGGTGGCATCGAAAAGCTGGGGGTTTGTGCTGCTGGAATGGCAAACTGCACGTGATAGAAATGGCCTGAAGTAAAATAGGTCATTAAAATAAAATATTAATCATCTAAGATGTTAGTAACTCAAGAGCCCTTTTAAATTTAGGTCCTAAATTGTGAGCTAAAAGTAACCTGCAGGGATGGTGGTAATAAAAAAAAAATAAAAGAAAAAGAGAATATATTCCAGCCCTGACTTCCCTTCATGACCCATGGTCCTGTCCTAAGATGCTGCTCCTTCTTTTCAGCTCATGGGCTTTGCTCTCAGGGTGGTTTAGGTCCTTATGTAAGACACGGTGGCCTCAGCTAACCTCCTCCTGATGTCCACATGTGTTTCTCTTGTGCCTTCTAGTACTGTACCTTTGTCTGGTATAAAATCTTATGGTATAGATGCCAAAATCTAGAAGCTCCTGAAATTAAACTCTTTTTTTTTTTTTTTTTTTCTAGGAACTGAGGGAGGGAGGATTAGTCACTAGGATTTGTGGCTCTGATGATACAGAACAAGGCTGTTGTTTCTGTTGGTGTCGTGTTTGGGTTACCTGAACATCAAAGCCATTCAAGTACATTGTTTGGGGTCAGCTTCTATTTTTATTGCTCATAAACATCTCTTGCTGCTCTTGCTTTCATTTAATGGATAAACTGTTGGTTAGCAGAAACAGCCTGTTGGACAGGTGGAGTGATGGAGGAGACTATGAAGGTGACCGTTTCTCCCCTGTGCCCTTATGAAGGGCTCAAGAAATTGTCCCCCTGAGGGTAAGGGAGAGGACGGTGGGGTGGGCACAAAGTCATGCATGGCCATGTAGAGCTACAGGAGACACTGAACAGGCCATGGCAGATGTTGGTCCTTGCTGTGGAGCCCCAGCCTGAAGTACACATCTCTCAAAGGTGATCTGCCTGGATTTGGCAGCAGCACCCATACACCACCAGCGCCAAAAACCGGAGTCTCTTCTCTCCATCTGGACCTCCTGAGGAGGAGGTCTGGGATGCTGGACTGAGGTCTGGGGAGGACCTGGGGCTTTGAGTTTAGCCAACCCAAGGTTTTGCACTCCCTCTGCTGGCTGCATTGCTGCTGGCTGGTGCCGGCTCTTCATCCCTGAAGAAACGGTGGGGACAATCTTGAACAAACAGGGAAGTAATAAAATTAGTGTGACTCCTTTTTAGGGTTCTTTAACACTAAGAAAAAAATCCATGTTGACCATGCTGTGGAGGTGCAAGTCAGTAAGGAGATGAATTTCTTACAATTCTTTCCAGAAGGTCGTTAGTTGCCTTGAGAAGTGGAGGCACAGGGGAAGTCACAGCGCAAGTCACACTTCAGCATCTTCTGAATCTAGTGTGGAAGACTTGAACCATGACCAAGAATTACTTCAGTATTCTGTCTTCTTGCCTTAAATTTTATGTGATTTTTTTGTTCTGCATTAGCCCTAATAATGACAGGTCTCCTCCAGACTCAGTGTTTTCTCTTCTTGTTGTTGCCCCCTCTTCTCTGGACTGGAGTTTGCTGCACTCTCTGAAGTGTTTCCTTGAATTGTTTTTTAAACTTCCAGTCTGTTTCTCATCTCAAGCCACCACTGTCCTGGTATCACAACCTTGTACTCAGGTTAGAGCCTCAGAGGGGGATCAAAAACCACTTTACTTTCTGGAGAGTTTTCTCTCTCAAGCATTAACTTTTTCCATCTCTTCAACTCCTGCTTTGGAGTGAGTGAACACTTCTCTAGAGTATTACCGAGTGAACCCTTCTCTAGAGTATTACCGAGTAAACACTTCTCTAGAGTATTACTAGCTTCCAGTTTTGGGAAGCATCTTTTGTTTGTCCATTTACTAGTCTGAAATCAGATCTTCTGGCCAACGCTGGGAACAGATCAACAAGTGGTGTGTGTTTTACACCCCCGTGGACCTTGATTCTTCTCAGTCACAGCCATATCCAGCCCAAATTCCCTACTGGCTAAGAACCTGGAAGCCCTGGCACACTGTCCATAGCACGGGAATCATTGCTCATGTCCAAGGAGTTTCTGGAACTACTTTTCTCCACTCTTTATTTCACTCTTCTTGCTTGCCTACACCTAGTAATAACTCTCCTTAAACATTCTTACTTCTGGTTCTTCCCCAAGATTTCCGCTTTGATTAGCAGAGCTCTGAGTTGAAACGACCTCTCTCCTTACTCAAGTCATTTCTGGTTCCCAGCTCATTTCTTTTACTCGTGGACCTATGGTGACTTCTCAGCTTCCGATCCCAGTTTGTTGCCATGTTTGGGTCAGTCGCATGTTTGGTCGCTGCCCCTACGCTCTTAGAAGCGACAGCAAAGCCAATTAAGTTTGGCAGCGTGTTCTTCACCAAGGTCTGACCAGAGAGAGGGTTGAAGGGTAGGGAGCAGCAGCTGGGTTGGAGCGCGTACACCGAGTCTTAGGCTGATGGAGATGGAAAATGTTAGCTCATCACTTCTCTATCGTCTGCCACGGGGCAGCGGAGAATTATTGAGTCCTTTCTAGGAGCTTCGTCCCGTCGAGTTTTCAAAGTTGCAAGTAACTGAGCTTCTGCCATTTCCCTTGGGAAAGTATTCCTTACAAATACAATTCACTGTCAGGAAGTCATTCTGAAACTCTCCTTAATTTTTCCTTTTTTTGGGGGGCCTCCCACTAAAATGGGCTTTAACACAAAGACTCTATTTAAAGCACTCCTTTTTTATTTTCCTGTGCAGACTGATGTGGTTTCTAGTTAATGTTTGTACGAGGCCGTGAGCTCGTAAAGGCGAAGAATCACCGTACTCCCTGTGGTTGCGCTGATATTTTCACTCATTTCCTTTTGAGGGTCTGGATGAATTTCACGTGGCTGTATTAAATGAATGCTAGTTATTGGGCTCCCTTCCCAAATATATATTAAAAAAAAAAAGGTGTGTTTTGCTGCTGGAAAGAGCGGCATCTCAAAAAGCCTGGTCTAAATTCTGTTTGTGCAGAAGTTTGGGGTTCTTTCTTTTGATTGTGTGGACGGTGAGGTGGTGTGAACCCAGTTTCGGTGCGGGGGGAGAACGTGGCAGTCTGATTTCCCCACTGAAAATAACCAAAGTGCAAAAGCAAACAGTCTGAATGCAAATTTCTCCTACCAGAAGAGAGATTTAATGTCCTTGAACTGTGCTGCAGAAAAGAAATTTAGGAAAACACTTGTTACTTGGGTATAATTGCTTTCAAGCCAATGCTGTTCTAGAGGGAGCTGGTTTTAATGGTTAAATTATGCAGCACAATTTTAAATTGATTGTTTTGCATCATGTAGTGGGGAACCTGTGAATCTCACTGACACACCAAATTGTTTACCTTTGTAGAAATCAGTGAAAAACAAAACAGTTGTGTAACAGTAAACCAGAAGATTTTTCAGAAGCAAGTCCAAGGGCAGCTGAACACCTCCCCAGATTTTTCTCTCTGTCGTTGTAGCGTATTAAACAGTTTATAGCTTAATGCTCCAGGGCACTCACCAACAGTAAATGGACTCAGATTACTGGTTTTAACAAAAATGGACTAGCCTGATTCTAGTTTTACCACAAAATGACTTAATGGGAATCTTCTGTTTTATACATGTTTACCGTAGCTTTGATTTAGCGCTTCATTAATGTCGATAAATGGAAACTGAGGGCCTTTAGCGGGATCTGCTTCTTGCATGGGGGAAATAACACACCAAGCTTCCCAGTTATGAAGTTCATAAACCACCTTGTGCAGAAGTAGAGGCACCTCTAGTTGCTTACTCACGATAGAAGCTTGGATGTGTGACTTGTGGTTTGCGACGCGCTGCTCAGAGCCCCCGAGTTACACCTCTGCTCTTGGACCACTCTCTCCCTCTTTTGCTTTAAAGCCGTGGCAGCGGGATCAGCTTTTGCTGCAGTCTAGGCTGGCTGGTTGTGTTGATGCTATTACTTTTGGTTACATGCAAGGCCATGTTGTGGCATTCCAGATCAGTAAAACTTGCTGCTTGCTGTCTTTACCTAGAGTCAGTATGTACTAAAATTTTGCAATTTTTTTTTAGGTTCCTAAGCAGAAATTCAGGAATGAAAAGTTAGAAGTGAAGTTTTGGTTGGGATTTCAGCCAGGCCTCCCTCCTTCAAAGGCTCTTAGAATCACAGGATAATATGGGAGGAGACTTCTGAAGGTCACCCGGTCCAAGCCCCTCCTCAGAGCAGGCTACCTTTGATGTTGGCTTAGGTCACTGAGTTTTGAGTACCTCCAAAGGTAGAGATTTCACAGCCCCTCTGGGCCCCTGTTCCAGTGTTTGACCACCCTCATGGGAAACAAATTTTCCTTGTCTAAGGAGACTTTCCATTTTTGAAACTTGTGTCTGTTGCCTCTTGTCCCATCAGTATCTAGCTCCAGGAACTGGGACAAGAGTTGCCGCAGGGGAGGTTCAGGTTGGAGATGAGGAAGAATTTGGACAGGGAAAGGGTTCTTCGGCCTTGGACTGGGCTGCCCAGGGCAGTGGTTGAGGCACCATCCCTGGAGGGATTGAAAAGCCGGGTTGACCTCGTGCTTAGAGACATGGGTTAGTGATGAGTTTTATCAGAGTTCGGCTGATGGTTGGACTAGATGATCTGAAAGGTCCCTTCCAACCCAGACAATTTTATGTGCTTGCTCAGCCTCCCCTCATCATACTTCTTCTCCAGACCCCTCACCAGCTCCATTGCCCTTCTCTAGACCCACTCCAGCCCCTTGATGTCTTTGCTCTAAACATATAAATACCTCAGGATCAACGGGTGATATTATAAGAGAATCAGTATTTGAAGCAATTCTTCCAGTGCTGTTCTGCATGGTTGGTCAATCAGATGGACTCTCTTGAGCTCATTCTAGGTTCACTGACTCATGTGGATTTCACTAAGCATCTTCATGCTTCTTAATTAGCTTAACAAATTAATCAGATGTTGAGGTACGGAGGAAAATCCAAGCCGAGCAGCAAGATTTTGAGCAGTGGGATGTGACTGGATTTGCTTTTAGCAAAACTCCTTGGTCCCTTAGTTGCCGTTTAATGTAGCTGGGAGCTGGTCCCTGAAGCTGTGCACACCTATAAACTCCGCAGGCTCTTGCCAGTGTTATCTGCTGTTGCTGTAGATGGAGGAAGCTGAGGCAGAAGGCGGACGGTGCCCACCGGTGGCCTCGGAGGAGTGGTGGGTCAGAGCGTTGTCCACAGGTCTCTCCTGGTGCTGCTCATTACACATCATTCGGGTCGTTTCTGCCTTTATCATCAGATCTGGCCGTGCTGCAGAACTGCCTGCTCGCTAAATCTCGTCGTATCAACACTTAAGCCAAGTGATTAAAGAAAGATTAATGTCAGAGATGTAGTGCGGTTAGAGACCGTGGCCAGAAAATCAGTGAAGTATAGAAAATTATTTATATATTTTCCGTGCACGCCTGCTCTGTTTAATCTGTGTTGTGCTCTCAAAGCCCTAGGGATAATAGAGACAATCCAGGTTTCCTTACCTGGACATTTACTTTATTCAGCCTCTTGTTGGATACGTATTGTATATCCTTAGCCATGGAAAATACAGCTGAAACCTCTCTTTCTCAGTTGAATCAAACAGTATGACAAGTACCAGTAGCCTGATAAAGCCTTTGAATAAAGCTGTAGCCAATTCCTATTTAAAACCCTCGGAGGAGTCATTATTTTACTTACAGGCCACTTTTAAAGTTGGGTGCATGCTGTGTTGTGTTCTTTTACAATGTGTAGAGAAAGCTTTGCACTCCTCTGGTGTTTTCTTTAGACTTTTCTGCCTTAATTACTCCCCTAGTGGAGGGTATTTTGCAGTCACCTGTGCAACAGCCAGAGAGGGCTTTTTGGGAAGGCATCTTCACGCCACCTCCATCACCAGCATTGACACTTGTTCCACTGTCTTGTGATTTCTGGCAAATTATTGCATCTGGATCAAAATTAACTTACAGAGACCCAAAAAATGTCATTTTCAGATCTGTTCTGTCTCATTAAGTGACTGCCTGAGCATTGGAGCCATGCAAAGGTAGAAGACTTTGGGAGCAAAAGGCAGTCTTTTAGAGGCAGCCCAGTTAGATTGGCCTAAATTCATCTGATCCATAAAGTGGTGGTTTCGTGAAGGTCAGCAACAGGAAAACTAGACAGTGTAGAGGGAGCAAAGGTTATTGTCAGCCTGCTTTTGAAAATTTGTCTATTTTCAACAGATACATTCTCTGCAACATACAGCTTTAATAATGAAGGTCGAGCTGAGCCTTGATGCTACCCACCAGTCCAATGATGTTTCAAACTATGACAAGTTGCAATACTTTGGGTGATAAATAACAGAAACCTAAACACCAGAGATGATGGTAGAGGCAGAAGAAAAATGTTTCTAGCCTTCTTTTTCATTGTAGAAAGTGCCAAATGTCTGATGTCCATCCATAACTAATTCTTTATCAGCTGACTTTGCATAAGAGCAGTCGCTGGTACAGATTTTGGTCACTCGTCTCACATTGGGCACTGGGGTCAGGTCAGCCTGCTGCAGCTGCTGAAGTGGGGAGAGTGTAACTTATTTTAGTCATCCTGAATTCTTGATGGGGACCTTCCACTCGAATGGAAAGGGCACAGAAGTGGTTTTGTGGCTGAAAGTTGTGCAGAGCTTCCCATGGTGTTACAACCCCTCGGGTCCATAAATCTCTCCTGTTGCTTGTGGATGTGTCCAGGACTCTGCTGTTAGAAGGATTGTCCTTCATCACCTAGTGCAGCTTCACCACAGGCAATACAGAAGCAGAGGAGAAGCTGTATTTTTTTGGTGATTCTGATCAAGGCAGAAACACACAGCTGACAGCATTGTTTGTTGGGTTTTTTGTTTCACTCACTTGTACAGATCTGAACTCTCTCAGCATTTACTAATGTGTGAGAACAGTGATCCTTGGGAGATACCATCTGAATGAGCATGTGCAAATGAGCTCTTTTGGTCTGTGATAGAGAGTTCTTAATGCCTTTTGACTTGAAAACAAATATTTTAATATCCAAGCAGGCACTGGGAAATAAATCTCAATAGTTTGGTTTGTCCTTGTGACATTTTTTTGTGCCACAGTTTTTCTTGAACATCCTTATATTGATAGGATGTAAGTGGAGTAATATATTATAGGGGAGCAGCAATGATAATAGTACTTAGATCTTTTATCTTTTTATTATCACCACCTTATTTTTTTTAATGCTCTTCATTGAGCTGGAAATCTTGCAAAGAACGCAAAGAAATAAAACCTGGCACAGCGAAAGACTTTCAGTACAATATGAATGTCGATCCTTTAAAATCACAAATCATCTTTCTGTTAATTCACTGTAGAATACGGTCTCCTCAAGATAAGACTCAGCAGTGCTGTGGAGTTGGTATTTAAAGTATGTCCATCTGCATCTAAACGAGTAGCTCCAAGACAATCAGATTATGCAGTAGTTACTTTGGTGAGAATATCGCCTAAGTGGAATGGAAACTTCATTTTGAGTCTAATATTAGACCCTGCTTTGGAAAATTCCTTTTAAATGATCACAAGCTGGGAATAGCAAAAGAATTTAACTTTCGACAGACAGCATTCACCAAGAATTTGTTTTTAACTGCTTATGTTGGGTCCCTGGGAAAGCAGATGTGAAAAACTTACCAAAGTGAATTGACTTGACCTGATGCAATGTTTATATCAGTAGTTGATAAGTTTTCCTCCCTCGACTAATTTGTTCAGGGTATTTTCATTCTTTAACCATGAGTAAGTCTGGGCTGGAATAGTTTGAATGCTTGCTAGTCTAATAATCTGAATCTTAAAACATGCAGACATTATTGCCTATAAAGGCGTCTGAGCACAGTTGAACTATTTTGGTTATCTTCCACGGATGGGGAGAGAGCTATGGGTTTGGGGACTAGCAAAGAATTTGAGCCGACATTGCTCACCTCCTGATAGCTCAGGAAGCATGTTGGTATCTGCTGTATTTACACTTCAGAATTCCACTGGTATGAGGTGAACCCTTTGGATGCATGTTCCTTTTCATGCAGCCTTACAGAGGACTGGCTTTCCATGGCAGTGAGGGCAACTGGCCACCAAGGACATCGAAGCAGATTCGAAGGGTCATGAGATTACGATAATTATTATTATCCCCTTGGCAGAAAGGACTTTAAGAGTTAAGAGATGTACAGCTCAGGGATCTTTAGAGCCACTAATGTAATTCATCTTAGCTTTTCTCCTTGTTGATCAGACCCTGTCACTTAGAATATTTTAATTAATCAGGTCCTAAATAAGTTGTGTCCCCCCCTTCCTTCCCTGCATGGAGCGTATCTAAATAAATTATTTTGGAGGGAGGGAGGAGGAAAAGAGAAACTCATGGATCGGGCTGACTTCTTCAACCCAGCTCTACCCTGTCCACGTGCTTCTGTGGTTTGGCCATTGTTGCTGTTGTTTCCAAGCTTGAGGAGAACATCTCCGGGAGCTCGCTGCAAAGGAGAGCTCCAGCCTGGCCTTCCTCTGCCAGTGCATGAGACAAGAAGGGGAACAGTCATCAACAAGATAATATAACAAATTCAACGCCAGGTTCACAGTCTCACTGGGAAAGACATTAGGAGGGGAACGCTGATCTCTTTAGCTGTTCTTTTTCAGTGCATTAGGTGGATTTATGTGACCCAGGAATGCATTTCCCAGACGGAAATCAGACCATGATTTTAAGCATCTGTTGAACTTTACCTCTTTTTTCATGAAGCCTGACACCAATCGTTTTATCTTTTTATTTATAACTGTGTGTCTGTAATTCTGCTATAATTTCTGATCTTTCAGGAATTTCTAAAATGTCTAAATGTCTGATCTGTCTCCTTGCAGGCAAGTCTCACCTGGCCATAGTACAAAGAGTAAACAATGAAGGAGAAGGGGATCCTTTTTATGAAGTCCTGGGAATTGTGACTTTAGAAGATGTGATTGAAGAGATCATCAAGTCTGAAATTCTGGATGAAACAGATCTATACAGTGAGTAGAAATATTTGCACTTTGTTTATAGATAAGAGAGAAGACTCTGTCAGCAGTTGTGTCTAGTAGCTTTGTTTTGGGATGTAAATGACTGATTTAAAATCTCAATGGTCAAATGACCTGGAGATCCCTTAGATGGTCAAAATAATTTTAATTTTCGCAGCATGAGCATCTCACTCCTTCATGCTGTATTAGTTCAGAAACAGGACAGCTTTCTTTATTTGACCCCTCCATAAAAAAGGTTTACATCTGCAACAATCTGGTCTCTCCTGTTACCTGTTTTTCACCACAGTGGCCTTGTCAAATCTTTTTGTTAGAGTGCTCAAAACCTCCCACGTTTTCCCCTAAAATCTTTCTGCCTCAAGGGCCTGTAGTCTATGTGCTCTAGGAGGAGGTCAGGCAAATACCATAGCTCAGGAAGGGGAATGGACTTCTCTACGGTCACTCTCCATCCCTCATTTTTCAGGGCTGAAAACCAGCATGTCCTAAATAATTCCCCTGTTTATCACTTGGTACAGCTCCTTCCTTTCTTCTTGTTAATGTTTGAGGGAGGGAGATTGTGCTGCAGGTTGAACATTGCCTGAGACTTGAGAGATCTGGACTCTTTTCTTCCCTAGTTTAGAGTTTGTCTGTCTTTGGCCAGTTACCTAAAGTGTCTTTGCTTCTCTTCCCAGCTGCACAGTCTGGTCTGTGCGTACTGGACTTCCTTTCTGACATTCTTCATCCCTCTTATCTGTACTTTGATCACTTGGTGGCAGATGCTATTTTTAACTATGTGTTCCCGTGTAGCACGAGGATGTTCCTAGATTCCGTTGTAATAGAAATAGTCAAAATAATAATTTTAAATACCTTTAATGCTGTTCAGCAGTGTTTTGCTTGCTTTATCCTTCCTCCTGAAAGGGATCAGAATGTTTCTACAGCGTCTTTTTCAGGCCAATGCAAGCATCTTCTCTCCTCCCTCCAAACCAAACGAATACTTCATACAGTGGGACAAACGTACTTCTACTTTTCCTAATAGATTGGTACTGCCTGAACTCCTTTCTGTAGCTGATCAGTATTTTACCAGTATTTATGTACCCAAAGACTCATGTAAATCACAGCTGTGTTTTACAATATGCTAAGCAGTGTTATTACTATGCAATCCACATAAGTGCAGTTAGTATCAGTTTCTTTTCAAACCTCTACAAATGAATTGTTGGACTAATCAGTTACCACAGGATGCTTTTACAGGGTTAATTCAGGCTTTCTTTTGTACTCCGAGAAGATCCCGTCTTTGTTTCATCACTTTTGAGATACTTCCATGTTTCTAGGAGTGAAGAGGTGTTGCATAATGCTTTCCAGTGAGTTTTCTCCCTTGTTTGTTAAGAGAAAGCACACAGGTCCTGTTGTGTTGTTCTTCGGGACAAGAAAAGCTTTGGCCATTAATAGAGGGCAAGGAAATGAGAATTTAATTTTACTATATGAAGACTTCCTAGATTAACAAAATAGAGCTGGTGAACGTGAGTTCATTTGAAACTCTCCTTCCTGGAAAGGTTTTACCATTAAAAATCCCTGCTTCAGAATAGGAGAGAAAGTTCCTAAGCTTCCTGGGGGACGCAGGAAATTTTGTGGGGTGGCTCCTGTTGTGTATCCTGAAGATGAACTTCATTATGAAGCACTGGAGTTCATTCCCCTGTTTAGACTGAAGGAACTGTAGCAGTAAGGGAGAGAGCAGAAACCTAGAGAAGCTGCAAGGATCCCAGGAAATTCCATAGGGTTTGGATTTGGGCAGATTGATGTGCCATGACCACTTCCAGTAGGTGTAGTGATGGGAACACTCTGGGTTTACTGGAAGTACCTTTTTGTCCATGGTATGTTAAGGCAGCTCAGTTTTGGTGTTGGCATCAGTGTGTCAGTGCTGGGAAGCCCATCTAGTACTCGAGTTCTCTCATGCTGTTTGTTATAGGACCAAGCTGGCTCGCTCAGCTCAGACCAAGCCAACTTTAAACCTTTGGACTGATTTCCTCTATGCTAGGTGTTTACTTAAAAGTAGACCTTATGAAAAATGTTGGCAGTGTTGTTATGCCTTTGTCCTGGAGTTTAAAAAAATGTTTTGTTTTGCTTTGATGGAAACTTGAAATTTGATGAAATGGCTGACCTCGGTGTTGGAGCTGTGCCTTTCTGCTGTTCCCATGAAAATCCGTTTGAACTGTGTTAGGGCAGAAGTCATTTTACATTTACAGGTTTTGCTGAAAGCTGCTCTCACTGCTGAAGCTCCGCAGCTGAATGTCAATATATACAGTTGGATTGTATACCAAATAAACGTGCAGTATTTCTTCAGTTTGCTCTGGTCTGCTGTGTCTTAGGCTTGCAGAGATGTTAGGAGCACGGAGAAGAAGACAGGAGCAAGAAAAAGTGTTAAACATGTATTACCTATCAACATCTGGATAGGCTGAGTACTTCTGAGCATGAGGCTTTGTGTTGAGGATGCTGGTGGGGTGGAGAGAAGAGGTTTCTGCCATGGCACAGGTAGGCTCTGGGTACTTCTCAGCCAGTGTGACGATGAAGAGCTGTCAGTGCATTTGGCTCTTAGTATTGGCAAACTGGAGTATGTTTTCATGGGTGACATATTACAGGCATCTGTCCTGCACTCCCGTAGCCCTAGCCATGGTGGGAGGGCATTTCTCAAACTTCTCAGAGGCCCCAGAGAGAAAGCTGTATGTTCTGTGTTGGCCTCAGAACTCAGAGTCCACTTGAGTAACATGGAGTTCACCGTTCTGACCTGAGTTTAACCGGTGGCCTGTCTTATTTAGGTCTTTCTAATTGAAGATGAGTTAAATCATCCCCTTAGTGCAACTGGGATGCTGCTGTTTTTCACACATGCGGATTCAGAAAGGCTTCATCCCGTGTTAAATCTGTGATATTTCTACAAATGAAATGTCTTAACACACACTTGTGCACTTGTTCTGCACGCGACAGGTAAGTAGAATCACAGAATTGTCTAGGTTGGAAGAGACCTTTCAGATCATCGATCTGAATGATTCGGATCATTCTCTTGTCTGGAGCTCACTGCAGATGTCTAACCTGGTTAGTACAGATCCCAAGTACAAAAGGATGAAAAAAAAGCACGGGAAGAGAACAAGAACCCATTCCAGGACATTGTCCAGGTGCATTTGCAGCATCCTTCTCTCTGCTGCCTCCCTGCCCACCTGAATGGGTGAGCTGAGGTTTGAACTCCCTGCTCTGTAGCCATCTCTAGCCCAGTCTGAGTCCTTCAAGGAAACACATGCAGTCATTTGTGGTGTTCTGCATCAGGGCTGGAAGTTCAGGAATATTACAAGGGGGATCTCAACCTTACTGGTATTTGGACCTATCCTCTTCTTGAGATCTCTCCCTCAGCCCAGGAGGTCACTGTCAGCCTTGCTGCCTTTGGTTTGAAGGAAAACTCTGAATATTCCCTGAACCTTCTGAAGGTAGTTACAGTATTTGTTGATATCTCACCAGAAGTTAGGGCATTGTTCACAGCACATTGTTCATGTCACAGAGCCAAGCGGCACCACAGCATTCCATAAGCAGAGATCACCTCAACATGCCAAGACGACTTCAGTGCCCAGGTCTCCATCTCACTTTCTGTAGAAAGGACAGACGGGAAATACCTGGTGTGGATTCTGTTACTTCCACCACCATCCGATCCTTGGTTCCTGTGTTTTACAAGAAGCTCAGAAGGTGTTTGGATAGCAAAGAACAATTAAGACCATCCCTTACAAAAATGAGCCAAGATAATGGCTTTAAGCCATATGGCTGTGCTCTCACTGTGGAACATTTATCTTGGGGGAAGGTTTCTTCTTTTTTTCTTCTTCCTTGGACAAGCTGCCAAGGAAACAGTGGGAGGAATTAAAATCACCCATCATTTGATTAAGAGCCGGAGTCTCTTACCTTGATGACTGATTCAGACAGAAAGATTTAAGGTATCCTCTCATGTTGTGATGCTGGCCCTGTTTCCAGGTACCAGCAGTGCAGTGTGGAGCCTGTGGTGGTACAGCTCGTTCAGAGAGCTGCTTCACTGCCTTGCTGTAGAGGTGTGCCCCTGTCCCAGGGCCAAAACTTGTACTTGTGTTGATTTTTGCCTCCCTGAAGAGAGCAATGATGGAGCTTCTTGTGAGAAAGCATCTCAGCCATAGCTTTGTAAAAAAAATACAAATAAATAGCATTCTCTGAGCTTTTCAGAAAAATTGTATTTTCTGTTCTTCCTGCCTCTTCAAAGAAGTAGGACATAGTGAGAGCCCCTGGGGGACTTTTCACCTATTCACTTGCTTTGGTATCCATCTTTCCTTTAACTACAAGTACAGATAAAATCTAGCTCGGACTATATTCCGAAGACTGGGATTGTTTTCAGTCTGTAACCACTGACTGGGGTGGCTTCTATTCCTGTTTTTGGAAGAGAATCTGCAGCCCCTGATGTAGTCCAGGTCCTGGTTAGAATACTACTAGCATAAGAGGCTTCTGGTTTCAAAGAAGAAACAGGGCACGGGTCATCATCGTTCTTCTCTGTGTGCTTGGGAACAAGCATCTCTGATTTTCTGATTTGCCCTGCTCACAGAATGAGCTTTAGATACCTACAGTAGGTGGGTTACTGTCAGTACAGTGTCGCTGTTGAGTCTGGGACAGCTTGGGAGTGGAGGCTTGTCAATAGGGAAGTTGAGAATCTAAATGTGTTCATATCTAAATGGCCAGGCGACTTGGGAAAAATCCTTCCAGAACTCTAATTACCAGCATTGCGCATTTCCAAGCCCCAAACTCAGCCGCTTTTAGCTTCATGTAGTCTGCAGCATATATTTGGACACCTACAGGACTCTGGATCTCAGTGGCTTCCTTAATATGGTGCCTCCCCTTAGTCAGCTTTGTATGCCTAACTCAAAATCTGGCAACAGCTAACTGGGAGCATGGGTGAGGTTTCACAGTGTTTGCATCACCCACACCTCTGTGTACATGCCCAAATTCTCTGCAGTGAATACCAGTGATTCTCTGGAAAGTTCTCTGTAGTGAAGTCCAGTACCAGCACTGCCTGTGGGCCCTCAAAAATCCAGTTGTTTTAAATCGATGACGAGGGGTCTGATAGAAAAGTAGGTTTAGTGTTTTCAGTGTCTTTCCCCACTAAGGCCCTAGAACCTGAGCCGTGGCTTATTTCTGAGGGGCTCACAGTAATTGCCTCAAGTCTTGGGTTTCCTGCAACATATGGTGGAGCTCAGAGTGGTCTGAGGGCATCCTGCTGCTTCTAGCCAGTGCCACCTTGCACACGGGGTCAGCAGAGAAGAGCAAGACCCTCCTGTCTGAGCAGAGACCTCTTCTCCCTGGAACTGATGTATATCATACCCAAACATGCCTATAGCTCTCTGCCTGCCTGACTTCCGAGACATTTTGGCAGATTAGCTCAGTGGGGTGGGTGGTGATAACTGGGTTCTTTGTGCTTCTGCAACTCTGTCTTTCACGTTGTCTTTTGCGAGTGGGGATTCCCCACAACTGAGCCTGGTTTAAGATGCAGATGAACCAAGTGACAAGTATTTAGCTGAATAAAGGAGAGGAGTCCATGATCACTAGCAGACGAATACCCATATCTGAACTCCTGAAGCTACTCCACGCTTCATTCTGGCTTCAGTGCCTGTGAAGAGGACATTCCCACCTGCAGGGTGTCCACCTTGCCAGCTTTGCTAAAGTTTGGACAGGACAGAGGAAACTGCATATGGTAAACATTAGGAGCTACTTAGACCAAAGCTGTGTGGATTTTGCTAAAGGTGTCAGTGAATCACAGAATGCTGTGGGGTTGGAAGGGACCTCTGGAGATTGTCCAGTCCAACCTCCTGCCAAAGCAGGTCCACCCAGAGCAGGTCCCACACGAACAAATTCAGGCAGGGTTTGAATGTCTCCAGAGATGGAGCCTCCACCATGTCTCTGGGCAGCCTCTTCAGGGCTCTGCCATCCTCACAGGAAAGAAGTTCTTCCTCCTGTTGAGATGGAACTTCTGTTCAGGTTTGTGCCCGTTCCCACTGAAAAAAGACTGACCCCTTCCTCTTGACAATATTTCTAGGTGTTGATCAGATTCCCCCTCAGTCTTCTCTCTCTTCTCCAGACTAAAAAGACCCAAGTCTTCTTCAACATGAAAAAGTTCCTCCTCCTGTTGAGATGGAACTTCTTCTGTTCAAGTCTGTGCCTATTCCCTCTTGTCCTGTCCCTGAGCACCACTGAGAAAAGACTGGGCCCATCCTCCTGACACCCACCCTTCAAGTATTTCTAGGTGTTGATCCTCAGTCTTCTCCAGTCTAAAAAGACCCCAGTCCCTCAGCCTTTCCTCATCAGAGAGATGCTCCAGGCCCCTCATCATCTTTGTAGCCCTCTGCTGTACCCTCTCCAGCAGTTCACTGTGGTACAGTATAAGAAATAAGTCACTGTATATTTAACCTCTGTACTTGCTGTGAATTTTCTAAGGAACGTGTGTGGAAAAAGTAGTTGTCACAGATTGTTGTTGTAGAACACCTTTCAATCGTTAGCCACACTGCGCAGGACTCCTCTCCACCTAGAAATGCACCCGTGCCTGATGTGTAATATGCAGAGCCGCTCTCCAGCTAGATGTTTGCAAGCAGAGGGTTTGTCCCCCTCTTGAAGTGACAGAGAAGTGACAGAGACTGTGGGATCTGCAGGACAGGGGCTGAGCCTGCAGCACGGTGCGCCATGGGTTCCGATGTGTGCTTCATCTGTGCTGTCAAGGGCTCTGTCTGCAGACCTGGGTGCTCTGGGTGGCCGTCACGGTTTTCTCCATCCATCACGGTTCGTGTTGGGGTGCTCTGGGTGGCCATCCCAGCTCTCTCCATCCAGCATGGTTCGTGCTGGGGTGCTCTGGGTGGCCATTCCGGCTCTCTCCATCCATCACGGTTCATGTTGGGCCCCCTTCTAATGGAAATCGCTTCCTTCCTTTCTTTTTCCCACCCCCCCACTCCAGCTGACAACAAGACGAAAAAGAAGGTAGCCCATCGGGACAGGAAGCAGGACTTCTCTGCCTTCAAGCAGACAGACAGCGAGATGAAGGTTAAAATATCACCGCAGCTCCTCCTGGCAATGCATCGGTTCCTGGCAACAGGCAAGTGCGGGTTTGCTTCGTTAGTGATCGTGCCAGAGCCTCGGAGGCAGTTTGTCAGCAAAGGCCGGTGAGGTGGGGGGGGACAGTGCAGGCGGGAAGGGAGGCTGGATTGTGGGGTGACAAATAATACCACTGTTGTGTTTTTCTTTTTAAATTCTCTCCTCTCCTGTGTTCAGTGTCGGCATGAACTCTCTGAGACATTTACCAGGGGTGGACCAGTAACTTTAAATTGGTCTGAAAGGTAAGGATGAATGCCAAGTGCCGCACTGCATGTCTAGAGTCCGTCAGATTAACGACTAGCAAGTACACCCCATTAGGAAGAGCTCAGGGAACAAACCAAAGAGGACTCGATACCACTGGCCAGCTCACTGTAATTCCACTCTGGCGCCTTCTCCAGAAAGAGATGCTGGACTTTTTGCCCGAAGGTCTAAACCCGTTCCGTGAGACTTTTTGACTCCAAGTGAAAAACTCTCCCGACACATTTAATGCAGACTGCGCGGGCGGTTGAACTGCACTTTTTATAATGGATTTCTGACTGGCTTGTGTGACCTCCGGTGATGACTTCAGGTTTCAGAGGACAGTTGTCTCCATCCCAGAACACCTTGATGTTTTAGCCCTTGGGCGGGCAGTCTGGCAGAGGCCTTGAATGGTTTCTTGCAGCTGATACTGTCTTTCGTCGTAAAGTTGGTCCTTTCACCTCAGAGATGAGACCTGTTAACAGGAGAGCTTGTGGAAAACATACCTTCCTATTGCTCGTGCTGTCTCTCTTTGACATGTAAAGAGTTCTCACATACAGGCCTTGCAGACGGGCGTCTTTCCCTGCTGTGTTCAACATGCATTCATGGGTTGAAAATGATAAATCTGTTTTGTCTCAAGTTTACCAGCTCCAGTTGGAAATTAGCGCTTCCCCTCCTCTAAGGTGCAGTAACTGCCTGCCTAGATGCTTCTAGTCTGCCTCCATGCTTTAGTTTGCCTCTGTGACTTAAAAGAACCATGTACATGATGGCTTATCACATCTCAGCTGAGGGGCAGTGATTCCTTAAAAGGCTCGGACTCCTGCGGCTCATGTGCACGTGAGCATGTCCTTGGTGAAAGGATGCAGCTCAAGAGGAAGATGTGGATTTAACAGCAAGCAAGGCGTTGTTCGTGTAGTGGTACAAGACTTGATGGAGTTCCCTAAACACCTGCTCAACAGACGTAGTCTTACGGTGCTGCTCCTTTGTGGATGAAAGGATTGTGTAGCTTAAATCCAGGTCTGGCTGGGAAAATGCTGCTAAATAAGATGAAAGCTACAGTTTGGGTTTTTCTGTTCTGAACTGAGAATAGTATCTTTAGCAGATGAAAGGTACCGGGTCATTAACGGTCCCGGGCTGAAATGAGGTGTCAGGAAAGCTTGTCAATTTGCATGTGTAAATCTCGACGTCCCTGGCATAACTCTCCCACGCAAGGATGAGCTTTTCCGCTTCAAAGAGCTCCCGTTTGGAACACTGAAGAGCAAGTGGATAGGGGATGTGTTCTGTGTGTCGGGCATTAATCCCACGTGGTTTGAACTGTCCCGCACTGTCTTGCACTTTGAGTAACTCTTCCCATGTGAACTGTGGCAACCCTAATTGTGTCTTTGATTTATGTAGAGCATCTATCTAGAGCAACTTTCTAGTCCCCAAACAGTGATTTTTAATGGTCTATTGGTTTTTTTTTAAGGGCAAGAAATGCAGTAACTTTAATACCTTTTGAGGAAGGAGAAAAACAAATTCAAAGGTTCTCTGTGCCCCAGTTTTAAAGCTCTTCCATTTATGCAACTCTCCAATGAGCCCATACAACTGTGACTCTGAACTCTCGAGAGGGCAAAACTGCCTTTTTCTTTTCCCTTTCAGATGAAAAGATGGGTTTTGGTTGTTTTGAAAAATACTTCAGTAATGAAAGCTGGGGCGTTCCTGGGGTTTCCCCCCTCCCCCCTCATACAAATCTAACAGTCTCAAAAGAGAGGAAGCGTGCAATTCGTAATGGATCTTTCTGCATCTGTGTGTCTTTTATAGGCGAGTGTCTTTTATTAACGAGTATTGCTAACTTCTTGCTAGGCATATGAAGATTAATGCCAAGTTGTATCTTGTGTTATAGAAGTAGAAGCCTTTGGTCCATCCCAGATGTCAGAGAAGATCCTTCTCAGGCTGCTAAAACATCCCAATGTCATCCAGGAGCTGAAATACGACGAGAAGAACAAGAAAGCCCCAGAACACTACCTCTACCAGCGAAACAAGCCCGTCGACTACTTTGTTCTCATTTTACAGGTCAGACATGTGATTATGTAGATATATGCAAAATCCTGCATCTCCTGACATATCCCTCTCTATACTGCTTCCAGTGGCTGAAGTTTGTCTTCTTACAAACATGGGAGCTGTGGCTCTTGGGAGCTGCTCCTGCCTCCTTTATGTCCTTGCCAACCTTGAAGAGCTCACTCAGGTGCTTTCAGCCTCGGTTAAACCAGTTATGAAGGGTAGACAGCACTTCCCACTTCCAGTCATCTGCTGAAAGTTACTTCTGCTGTAGGTATCAGCAGGATAGGCGATGCGAGGAATCCCAGCGTACAGCTGGTATGGTGTAGAAAATAGGAGTGCAAAAAAATGGCACATCATAGGAGTCTGGCCAGGATGCTTTCTCTGATGTGTTTTTCCTTTTTGCAAAAGGAGGCGTGGGGAGCTCAGAGTGATGACATTTTGCTGTGCAGTTTTGAAGCCTCTGTCTTTGATGTCGTGGGAAGTGCCTGTTTTGGCAGCGGTGTTGCGCCATCTACTGAACTGCTGCCACCTCCTGCCACAGCCCTGCGGGTCCTGGGCACCCTGCCGTCATCTAGGCACTTGCCCGACCTCGAGATCACTGAATTTGGGTGCTTTTTAGATTGGAGCCTCATAGAATCCTAGAATGATTAGAGTTGGAAGGGACCTTAAAGATCGTCCAGTTCCAACCCCCCTGCCCTGGGCAGGGACACCTCCCACCACACCAGGTTGCTCCAAGCCCCATCCAGCCTGGCCTTGAACCCCTCCAGGGATGGGGCAGCCACAGCTTCTCTGGGCAACCTGTTCCAGGGTCTCACCACCCTCACAGCAAAGAATTTCTTCCTAATGTCTAATCTAAATCTCCCCTCTTCCTATTTAAAACCCTTCCCCCTTGTCCTATTGCTCCACTCCCTCCCCATGTGTCATGTAGCCCCTTCCCTGAAGGGAGGGGGTAGATCTAATTTAGATCTACCCCTATTTTCTATTTAGATCTAATCTAAATCTGCCATCTTTCAGTTTAAAACCATTACCCCTCATCCTATCACTCCACTCCCTGACGAAGAGTTCCTCCCCCTCTCTTCTGTAGCCCCTTCAGATACTGGAAGGCTGTTAATAAGGTCTTCCCAGAGCCTTCTCTTCTCCAGGCTGAACAGCCCCAACTGTCTTAGCCTGTCTTCATAGCAGAGGTGCTCCAGCCCTCTCGTAATTTCTGTGGCTCTCCACTGGACCCATTCCAACAGTTCCATGTCCTTCCTGTCATGAGGACTCCAAATCTGGACATAGTACTCCAGGTGGAGTCTTGGTAATGACCAAGCATGCCTTGTTTTCTTATGTCCACCATTGGGAAGCTTGTAGGTGCTGCGTGTGCTTATAGAGCAATGATCTTGGAACTGAAACCAAACCCCTACTGCTAGTTGCTGGTTTCGATTTAGCTACTGCCTCCAGACTGTCTGTATGTGTTTTGGAGACTGGTGTATATGTGTTTTGGAGGCCTGGTCTTGGCTGGTGAGGCTCTGCCAGCAGTAAGTAGGTTGAGTTCTGTTCATAACCAAACTTTGCCCGGGTAAAGAAATTGGTACCTTTTGGAAGGCTTATAATGAACAGGTAAGCTACTAATTTGTGTTGTGAAATGAAATTGGTTTTAAAAGGGATTATATGAAGTCGTTGCTGTGATAGTGGGAAAGTGGATTTGTGAGCCAGGCACTCCCTTCCTGCTAGGTAGGTTTTATGGATTTTCTCACCTGAGACAGTCGGACAAACTGACTTGCTATCAGGGCTCACGCAGGTTGAGTTCATTTTCACATTTTTCTGCTCCGGTACAATACTACAAAGTTAAAGGTCTGATAATTTATTTTATATGGTCCTTAATGAAATAAACACAAAGAAATAAAATCTACCTTTTGTACTCATTTTGACCCAGTGGTGTCCAGTTGATGTTCAGTCTACTTAGTACACGTGGCACGGGCAGTCTGTCTGTCCTTTCCAGTCTAGCCAGAGGGAAAGCATTGCAGGTAATCACGTTGTTTGCCTGAAATCCCAGCTTTGGAAGCTGCATGAGATGTCTTCTGTCTGGGTGGTGTGCTATAACTCAATGCAGTACCAGTAAGGATGCATGAACATGAAAAGCAGGCCCTGCCAAGAAGCCAGTTATACCAAAGTGACTAGAATGTTTAATGGATGTTCAGCTCTGAGGAAAAGGAGCTGGGAGTCCTGGTGGACAACAGGGTGACCATGAGCCAGCAATGGGCCCTCGTGGCCAAGAAGGCCAATGGCATCCTGGGGGGCATCAGGAAGAGTGTGGCCAGCAGGTGGAGGGAGGTCATCCTCCCCCTCTGCTCTGCCCTGGAGAGGCC
>VZRU01001127.1:114900-154542 GCA_013398155.1 Pedionomus torquatus
TTTTTTCAGTGGTGCCCAGGGACAGGAGAAGAGGAAACAGGCACTAACTGGTACATAAGTTCCACCTAAACCCGAGGAGGAACTTCTTGACCTTGAGGGTGTCAGGGCCTGGAAGAGTCTTCCCAGAGAGGTGGTGGAGATCTCTGGAGATGTTCAAACCCCGCCTGGACACATTCCTATGCAGTGGGCTCTGAGTGGACCTGCTTTGGCAGGGGTTTGGACTAGATGATCTCCAGAGGTCCCTTCCAAGCCCATACTATTCTGTGATTCTGTTTCTGTTTGGAGCTATGTTTGGTGTGGTGGGTTCTGTTCTAGTGTCCTTTGTAGGATGTTGTGTTAAACATTTGGTTCAGCCAGTATCAGAAATGGGTGTGCTTGTGCAGGAGCCTGGTTTTGTACAGCTTGGGAAGTACTGAGGTTCCTTTTAGGTGATACGTCATGAAAGTGCAGGATCTCAAGGATGCTGGAATATGTGAAACTGCTAGAAACCAAGAAAGCCAAAATAGCCCAAGACTGCTCCTTCAAGAACAGAATCTTTGTTGTGGGAATCTCATCGGTAAAAGGCAGGCAGCCTCCTCACGTGTTGTCTCCCAACTCCCTTTCCTGTGTTTGTGATAGAGGGAGCCCTTCATGTGGATGTGAGCTGTGACCTAAATTATCAAGGTGTCTCAAGCTCCCAGATGACTGTGCCTCATATAAGCGTGTTCTGATACTGGGGGAACATTATTTCACAGCATTGAGGGAACACAGCCTGGGAGACGGTGGAGCAGGGCAATGGTACCACCCCAAAGTGCTGAGGTGAGCCCAGTCCTCTGCCAGGACTTACGGTGAGGAACCAGGATAGGTCAGGGCACACGAGTGTGTTGCTCTCCAGGGTTTGTCCCTCTTCAGGTGCCGTTACCAACTGCAGGGACTGTGACACCGCTTAGGAACATCAGGCTAAACTAGCTTTCAGGGCTCGAGTCCGGTCTTGTGCCTCGAGACCTACGGTCCCTTTTAATTGCAGCTCTCTCTCCTTTTCCTTAACAGGGGAAAGTGGAAGTGGAAGCTGGGAAAGAGGGGATGAAGTTTGAAGCTGGTGCTTTTTCCTACTATGGGGTGATGGCCCTGACAGCGTCGCCAGGTAGGTCCTTTTACCTTCTGCTTCTGGAACCCGCTCCTGCGTGTGGGGCAGGAGAAGGCTGTGCAGGACATCCCCCCTGATGTGTCTGTGGGGCTTATGTCAAGGATAACTCCGTGCCAATAGAACTACCTGCCTGGCACAGCATCCCTGGGAAGGGCCTGGGCCAGTGGTGGTACCAGCTCCAAAACCCAGTGGCTGGCAGCTGTTTGCCAGCTCCTGGAGGCTGCCCAGGGAGGTTGTGGATGCCCCATCCCTGGAAGTATTTAAGGCCAGGCTGGATGGGGCTTTGAGCAACCTGGTCTAGTGGGAGGTGTCCCTGCCCATGGCAGGGGGGTTGGAACACTATGATCTTCAAGGTCCTTTCCAACTCTAACCATTCTATGATTCTATGATCCTATGAGAGCCTTAGCCAGCGATGTGTTTGGTAGTGGAGGATGGCCTTGTAGCTTGGTTTATGGTAGGATAACGGGGATTGCATTAACGGGAATAAATAATTAGTGACAGAGGGACATCTAGTGGTGCAAAGTGCGAACGCCCTGTCAGTTTGGGGGTGGTTCGATTTACCAGCCCTGTTCCTAAAGCCTTCCCTTTCCTTGAGGAAAAGGAGGGCAGTCGAGCAAGAAAAGCAATTGCTCCTGTCAGGGTGTGTGGAAATGTGACCGAGAAATGGGCAGAGGAGGAGGAGGACTGGTGTCTGAGGCCGAGGTGTGAGCCACTTCCCACCGGGTGGGAGCCAGTTACCGGCACGCAAGCAGCAGCCACACCACCCACCGCTTCGCAGGTGGAGATTGGGAGATTGTTTTATAATCCACCAAGAGCAGGTTCCAGTGCCGTATCCCCAGCATTTGGGGATGTATTTTGGTACCAGCAGTGTCACTATTAAGACCTCGACTTCAACTGGGAGCCCACAGCCCGGTTGGGGAGAGCTGGGGCAACTGGTGCTGGCCTTGGCCATCTGCTGACCCAAAGCCGCTTGCCCAGCTTCAGGGAGAGATGTTTCTCACTCTGAAATCAGGTCCTCCTGGGTTTATGTTCCACTTGAGAGGCAGCTTGTTTTAATTGTGCACTCACAAGCACTCCCTCACGCATGTGTGTGTACAGCAGCGAGCAACACTGGAATGAAAATGATTTTTGTAGCCTTATTAAACTCTACGGACAGCAGCAGTTCTCTTGGACATGAGAGCTCACTTTTACAGGCAAGACTAATTCTGCCTTAATTATGTGCACCGTAATTCGATCAGTCTAGCTTATACCTTTTGAGGCTTGATAGATTTGAAAGCGTGCAGAGCTTCGCCAGCCCTCGGCTTCACAGCTCAGCTCTTGGCAATATGGGCCGGGCAGAGGGCCGGGTTAGGCACGGCCACTTCACCTTCCAGACCTGCGCTTGGAGTTCACTTGAGGCATCTCTGGTTTGCCAGCATTGCTCAGTTCGACTGTTTTCATGTGGTTTATTGTGGTTTTTTTTCCGTCTCACCTCCCCACAACCCTGTGTTACTCTCCCCATAACCGTGCCAGTTCCCCCAGTCCTGCGAAGGCAAATGATCTCCTCTTCATGGGCGCTGACTTTTGGACTTTGTTGTGTCAAACTTAAGGATGTGGAGTGTTGTAAATTAATCTCTGCCAGCCTTGGATTTGTGTGCCTTAGACTGATTGGCTTGTACCAGTAGCAAACCCCCTTTTTGCTGGCTTTCTCCCCAGGTTTTAGAGAATTTGTTTTGTGATGTATTGATTTTTTTCTGTTAGGGCGAGCTCATAAAAATAAAATCCTATTGCTCTGTGAAGACAGGAAAGCCCAGTTAAAGTATAAGTCACTGCAGAACAAGAGAAAACCTCCTGCTCCTCTGTCCTAATTAGACTTCACGTGCCTTCCCTCCTCACCTGGAATGTGAAATTAGTAACAGGAGAGTAAAGCATGGGGGAAAAAAAAACACAAAAACCAAGAAACCCACACAATAGCCCTACCACAACCCCAAACAAACAAAAAGTCCCAACAAAAGAGTAGAGCTTTTTTCTTTAACTGCAGCTGGGCAGGAATTTGCAGTTTGGATGGGCAGTGCGGCACCCAGCCCAACTGGGGGCAGCTTGGAGAATCCCAACCTCTGGAGAATCCCAACTCGCTTGATATTTGACTGAAAACTTGAAGAACTGTGAAGTGTCCCTTGGTTTTATTTCTGTTTTGGTCTGGCTCCCGTAAGGACCAGCGCCTGTTGGTTTTAACTCTTTGCCTTCCGGACTGGAGTGGGCACCACTGCTCCTCTTGAACTAGTTTACAACTGATGTTTAAAAAAAACTAGTTTAAAACTGATGTTTAAACTGATGAACTAGTTTAAAACTAGTTTACTTTGATGGATAACCATTCAAATTGGCGAGTGAAAATTGTTCACTTGACTGTAACTCCTTAGGCTTGTTTTTTGGTTTAGTCCTAAATTGTTTAATTGTCTTTTTTGTTTTGTTTTGTTTTGTTTGCTTTTGTTTTAACCCTTTACTTTTTCACAGTCGATTTGCACTATTGGTTTTAGTTCTTCAGTGTGTGAACTGGCTCCTTCCCCTGTCGAGTGTGGATAGCTGCCGCCTTTCTGGTCGTGATCTCATCCTTTTTCTCTCCCTCTTCTAGTTCCCTTGTCCCTGTCTCGTACCTTTGTTGTCAGCAGAACAGAGTTGTTAGCAGCAGGTTCTCCAGGTAAATCCGCATGCTTCTATTTTCACCATTCTTGTGACTGCCCTGATGCCATAAAAAGTCAGCTGCAGTCTGTATTTATCTGACCCCTTTGCTCGTTAGGGAGAAGTCCAGCACAGAGTTATGCCTCGCAGGTAGGTACCCGGAGCTTTCGTTTATGGTAACTGAGAGGTATCGAAATGGGAAGAACTGAAAATCTGTTGAAGGGAAAAAAAACTGTGTTCGGTAATGTGTGCTTGTTCTTGTTTCTCATATGTACGCTGGGGGAGAATGAGGAGGGGAGAAATTTTAGAAAGAAGGTATTCTCCCCCAAGCTGAGGCTTAAAAATTCCTGAAGAAACTGCATTGGGCAGAGGAGAATGTCTGCTGCTAAACTGCCATAAAAGGAAAACTTCTTTCATGAAAGAGTTCTTATATTCTCATCTTCTCATCCTTCGGTTTGTATCCAGTGTGTGTTTCAGTGCTTCGAAAGCTTTGAGCGTTCTCTCAGTGAGGTTGATGCCCTGGCCTGGCTCAGTGGTTTACGGAGTGGATGGATTTGCAATGGAATGTGCCAGAAGGTTGTGGGACCTCCTGAGGGGTTTTCTGGTTCTCATTTTTCTTAAGACTTGACTGACAAGTCCCTCTGGAGAGCAGAGACCAAGGAGGGAACAAATTGGGCCGAGAAGAGCTCTGAGATGCGGTTGAGCACCTGGAAATTGGGAAGGGTCAAAACCCGAACTTTGCAGACACTGCATGCGCGGAGTAGTTGAGAAAAATGGAAACCCATCAAAAAAGTCTGTAGGAAGAGCAGAATCCTAAAATAGTTTGGCCCACGGTGAACATATTTCTCCCTTTTGAAGTTTTCTTTTTCAGATGAAATGTCTTTCCCCAGACCTAAAAGCAAACAAGATAATGATATGCATATTTAAGTGAAACATCTCCTAAACATTAATACATATCGTGCGTTTCATAAACTTTCACCATCTGCTTCCTGTATTTCCCCCCTCTTCTTTTTTTCACTTTTGAAAATTATTTCACCATCAGTCCTTAAATTAGGCTCATGCACATTCCAAACAAACTACAGGTTGTTGCCCTGCAGGAGATTTTTTTCCTGCCCTATTAAAGTTTCCTGCTGCTAAACTTCAAAGAAGGGGGAGAAATTTAATCTTGCTCTAATTAAAGTACCTGATGGCTTTCTTTTAAGCTTGGTGGCTTTGATTATCTTTTGTACCTTGGTTCTTTTGTTTTGCCAGGTCTTCTTTTTTTCCTTTTCTTTTTTCCCCCCTTCTCCTGGCTACAAATAAGTGTACACTTTGCACATGCAGGTTTTTTCCATTATAAATGCCAAGCATATTTTCCTAGTTTTTTCTCCCAACTAAAAAAAAATATAATCAATAATGGGAGATAACGATGGGAAGAATCTCCTTTGTAAGGCACTGATACGGTAAGCCTGGTCACTGGGACAATGTGGTACAAGTTTTGATGAAACTTGGACCTTCTGCTGGGTCCTTCTTAAAAGGATCCTGTTGTTTAACCCCAAATTCATAATACAACTGGGTTGATGTTCGCCTTGTGGTTTGTGCTCTTTATCCCCTTTATAGGAAGGTGAGGAATATGGGAAAACCTGGGCAGAAAAGTTCTGTCCAGATCCAGGCTGGCCTGCTAGGGGGCTGTTCTGCAAACACAGACCTGCCTGCTGGTCTCTGTCGTCTGCCCTTTCTGTATCCTTCCTCTTCCATCAACTTCTCTTCTCCTTCCCTGACTTGTACGTGGTCCAGAACTGATGTCCTTCCCCCTCAGATTTTTAATAACCATGCTGTTTTGTTCTGTCCTTTAGCTTCACCCATACCTTTTGTTTGTTAATATATGCTTTTTCATGTTGCTGTCTTTCTTTGTTCTTTATTAGTAATTCACTACCCCTGGTGTAAAGAAAAAGCAGATAAAAGTCTCACTGGTGTAAAGCTGAAGCTGTTCCAGATGGACACCTTTATCCTGAGCTGCAGTGGTGCTGTTCTTGTCACACACAGCCGTGTTTTGTGTGTGCAGGTGGGAAAGACAGGACAAATTCACTCAGCCTTCACAGTTCCTTGTTCTCCAGTGGGAATTACAGCGTCCAGCCCCGTGGATAGGTGGAGGTTTGGCTCCTGGCAGCAGCTATTGCAGCCGGCTGTGGCTTTCAAGATGGCAAGTCGGTACAGAAGGAAACCTTGCAGGGCTCCGGGTGCTTCCCCCAAACCTGTTCTTGGTGTTGCCGCAGGGACCTGCACTAATTCCTTAGTGTAGAAATGGCAGAAAAATTGCCAAGTTGTCAGAACCTGTGCTTTTCTGTTCCCCTTTCTAAAATTTCTTGAAGGAAAGACTACATCAGAGGGATTGATTTTAAGTGGGAAACAAAAAACCAGAGCAATTTTGCCACGTGTCTAGCAGCATCTGAATCGTTAGGTTTAGAAAAGGCTGGATGCAGAGAGGTAGGACTGGCTGTGTCATTTGGGCGAGGAGTGGTCAAGCGGCAGAGGTGGGGTTGAATTTTAGAAATAAGTTTGTATAGAGAGAAATCTTCAAAAAAGAATTTGAAAAGCTGGCGAGCATACTGTTGCTGGTTGGCTTGAAGAGGCTCTGTGTTTTAAGATTATATGAAAATGATCTTTCCACTGAGGATGGGGATCACAGGGTGAGTAGCAGTTGCTACATCGAGTTTCGGCATGGGTTGGCTGAATGAAATTTAACTGCACTGGGATCCCAAAGTCCACCAGTCCCACAGACTGTCCTTTGATCAGTATGTCCTGTGCGTGCTCCCAGGGAGAAGCCCATCTGCAGGAGGGCTTGGGATCTCTCTTAGGATGCATTTCCACCCTCCCATATTCTGGGTCACTGTGTGGGCAGAAGCTAGAGATGCAGAACGTCTGTGGCTTCCTGAAGGCACGTTTACTTGAGACCAAACTGTGGCCAGTCACACTCACGGGGGACGGCCGTGAGGTTTTCGAGTGAAACCCTACGGTGCTTAAGGGACACTGATGGAAAATGATGTCTCTGGTTTCCTCCTTTCCTGGATGCGGATGTTTCTCTGTGGCATGGGCTGTGTCCCTTGTTTTGCTGGCTGGCGTGTACCACGTGGAGCTTGCTCTCCTTGGCTGAGTTTTTGCCCCCTCAGGCACTGGGGGGGTACTAGAGGAAATGGTGAATGACTCATGAAGAGGACTCACTTTGGTCCACTGAGGATGCTGTCACTCTTGGGATTTTGAAAATGTCTATTCTAACTCGGAACAGGGCACATGCAGGTCCCAGGTGGAATAAAGGGGATGAGGGTTAGCTGGGATTGACTGTGGGTGGAGGGTCTGGTACGGAGCTATGATGATAAATCATTAAGGGGAAAAAAAAATAAACCTGTTAAGCGTGGTCTGACTAACAAAAGCTTCTATAGGGGGCTCTGGGAAATTACCTTTCTCTGGTGTTAGCACTCTGCAGCTGAGGCTCTGTGACCAGCCGTGCACAGGGCATATCCATCGTAGCATAAACAAAGCCAGGTTTGTTTAAGGCATAAGTGATGTCGGCTGCCAGCTCTGGACTCAAAATGGGCTCTTTCTCAGGGTAATTTGGTGGTTTAGCTGCATGTCTAGTTATGAGTGGATGAAGTATTTGCAGTTCTTTTGTGCTACATCGCCATTATGTCCCTTTGAAACTGGTGGCTTTAAATGTTTTCTACTTGATTTAAGAAATCTCTCGCTCTTGCCCATTTCTCAGCTGAAAACAAGTCTCCACCTCGGCCCTGCGGCTTGAATCACTCAGACTCTTTAAACCGAAGTGATCGCATCGATGCAGTGACACCAACATTAGGGAGCAGCAACAACCAGCTGAACACATCTTTCCTCCAAGTGTACGTTCCGGACTACTCAGTGAAAGCACTCACAGATATCCAGTTTGTCAAGGTAGGAAAAAAGAGCTGGAAAGGCCCCTCTGGAAAGCTGGGCTTGGCTGGTAGGATGGAGAGCCTGGGGAAGGGAGGTCCCTCTAGATTGCTCTGTAAGTGAATAGGATTATGAAAGCAGACGGTTAAAAATCACTTTAAATTCTTTTTTCCCAGTATCTGTTGTCCTTTGGTTTCTCTTCACTGTTCCTCTCGTTTAGGCCTGTAAGTAGATTGCTCATGTAACTTTCTGGATTTCAGGTCCCTCGAGGAAAAATTATAGAAAGTAACCTCTCTCTGCTTTTAGTCATGAAAGATGTTCCTCATGAAGCCTCTTGGAGTCATCTGAAACGGAGACTCTTCATTATCACACAGTGTTCTTTTCTAAAGGAGAAGACGTTTTCTGTTGGTGGCATTCGCTTTTCATTTTGGTTTCAGTTTGGGGTTCTTGATCTTAACTTTCTGAGCTGCCATCCTTCTTCTGCTTGAAGAAGTCTTGGCCATTTCTCTTAATCTTAACTTCACATGTTAGGCTCATGTCTCATACTACCAGTGAGTTGCTGCATGAATACAGCTCTGCCCCCCAGCGTGGTGCACTCCCCGCCGAAATGTGAGCGAGTCCTGTGGGATAGGAAATCCAGCTGAGCTGAGGAACAGCTAATGCTGGCAGCAATTCCAGCCCAGCTGGGAGCCCAGGGAAGCTGACATCCCATGGCCAGAAGTTGACCTTGATGTTTTTCTTAAATTAAGTGCACGTTCATTGTTTCTTTGTATGCAACTCAAATGATTTGTGAACTCAACTTCTCTCAAAGTTAATTCAATATTAAGAATGTGGCATAGAGTAGAAATACTAGAATGCTAAAGCCGAGTTTTAAAAGGAGAGTACAGACTTGCCTTCAGAACATGGCAGATGCCAACGTACTGGTGGACGGTTGAAGCCTTCGAGGTTTAGATCAGTAAATATTTACTGCTGGGCAAGTGATTCTCATTCCAGATTTCAGTGGCTAATCTGCTGTACAGAACACCTTACGCTGGTGCCTGTGGAGTCCTTCCAACTCCCACTGTGTTCATACTGAGGCTAATGAACGCTGAACTGTCTGGTGTCTCTGCGGTCAGACTGGCACTCCTCTTTCTCCATCGCTCTGCTTTACACGTAGACAGAGTACTAAACATCAGTGGTTTCGGTGTGCCACGTGGGAATTTATTTAATTAATAACTTGTGAACCAGGGTTGTGACCTGCTCGTGCATGTTTGGATTTTGCTTCTGGAGTTGTGACCTGGTCTGTGTGACTCTCTCCATTTCCAGTCCCTCTCCTTCCATTGTTCCTGACACAGGCAGGTTTTTAAAAGTCTCGTTTCACCTCCTCCACCTTCCTGCCTGCTGAGATAACCCACTGCTGGCGCAGCACATGAAGCTGCTGCTGCACGTGCATCCTCTGCCTGTCCTGGCTGAGCAGGGTGACCTGGAGGAGTTTAGGGGGCTGGTTGCTTGTGGCCCCAGGAGGAGTTCTCCCCTCTACCACCATATGCAGATATATGTGGCTATAGGCTTCCCTGGGCAGTAACACTCTGCTCTAGGCCAGCTCCTGTCATGAACGTTCTGCTGAGCGCAACCAGCTCTTGCAGAGGCCAGTGGAGGAGTTTATGGATTGTTAATGTGGGTGGTCTTTTCTAGAATCCAATGTCCTCATGTATCAGAAGGCGGCTGTAGCTCCTGCTGCCTTCGCTGGCCTAGACAAGAGTAGTAATGCTTGTGCTCTCTGGACACTTAGAGCCTCAGCAGGAGCTCGCTGAAGGTGGGAGAGAGACCTCACTGAACTCTGGTTCTGGCTCTAAAAGTGTGCGTGGTCAGAAGGAAACTGAGGTCAGTTTTCATAAAACCTCTGCATAGGAGTAAGTCCCTGCCCTTGAGCAGCATGGTGATAGCACAGCACCCAGCCTGTGTGGAAATGCCACCACGCTGTGGTGTTGGGGTGGGATGCTCTAGTCCTGCAAAGCCCAGGGATGTTTTATAGAAACAGGTAAAGAGGGGTTGAAGGGTGATCACCAGGAACGGGAGGACGCTTTGTTTTCTCAGTGTGTCCCTGAGGCACAGAAGTGTGACTGGTTGTTTTTGTTCCTTCCTTCTGTTCTTGGAGCAGATCTCAAGACAGCAGTACCAAAATGCCCTGATGGCATCCCGGATGGACAAAACACCTCAGTCCTCGGACAGTGAAAACACTAAAATTGAACTGACTCTTACGGAGCTGCATGACGGTTTGCCGGATGAGACAGCAAACCTGCTGAACGAGCAGAACTGTGTGACTCACAACAAGCCCAACCACAGTATGCACAGTGAAGGAGCCATCTAGGAGCTGACTCCCCACAACCCACCCATCCCATCTCCTCAGCAGGACCAGCCCTCGCTCCTTCCTGCCTCCTCCCCGAGTGTGAACACCGTTAGTATGTGCTTGCAACACTGTGCTGCATCCAGTGTTCTGAGACCAAAGACTTTTGCGTCCGTTCTGGGAGCAGAAGAGGAAGAAACAGGAAGAAAGGAGCAAAGAGCAAGAGAGACTAAAGCCCCAAGCGTACTTTGGGAATGGTGAGCCACCCTTGAGAACGATGAAAATACTTCTTGCAAAGTAGAATCATGTTTATTTTTTATCTGTATTTTTGATCCTTGTTGGGTTTTGCCTCCTCAAACACATACGGAGAAGTTTAAAAGCTCCTCCAGTTATTTTTTCAAGAGAGATCATGTTTTTAAAAAGTATTTTGCAGAGTTTTAAATTGTTTCTGTCCTGAACCTCAAAGGGGCTCTGTCGTGGTTTTCTGAGTTGGCTCCAGTGTCCTTAGGTCTCTTTTCACCCCTCTCTGGTTCTTTTTGTTACCCTGTTGAAGAAGTTAGCAACCGGTACTTGTATGTTATTTGTGTCCTAAGAATGAGCAAGCTTCAAGGAATCTCTGGTTTCAGCCACCTGGAGGGCAAGGGATGAGTGTTACTACGTTCTTCCAGTTAAGTTTCAGGGAAGGAGTTGTTACTTTGGTATTTAACGATCAACCAAATTTCAGAAGGTTCCTTTGTAGAACAGGTAAAAGCATTTTTACACTTACAGTTTTGTAACCTCCAAAAAACTTTGTGTACGTTGAAGATGATGCTGGGGCCGGGGGGAGGGAGAAGTTAATTAGCAAAACTGCAGTCTCGTGAAATGAAAGCCGGGCGTAATTTTCCACGGTGAAGTAACTGGGTGATTTTTTTTTCATTGATGTTCCTGACAATTCCTCGGTAAAGTAATGTGCGCACCCTCAAAATGAGCAGCTTTTCAGCGCTGGCGTGCCGTGGTGGTGTGCACCGTTACCTCGCCCACAGCAGACGTGCAGGCTTTGCTAAATAACAGTGAACATCAGTCCCTGTCCCCGCTTCAGTATTAACACAAAAGATGCTGCTACAGTTATGCCCAAAGTACGACCTCCAGGTGACAGGAAACTTCTGCCAGGGCAAGGATGGACTCTGCCCAGGAGTCGGGACCATCCTCTCCACTCCAAGAACTGACAAAGCTTTCTGGACGCGAGTGTATTGCACTTCAGGGATTCGGAGAGGTTCGTTTCCAGGCTGTTCCCAGCCACGTTCCTTCCTTTGAGTGGATTTAGTGCATTTCCTTCTCTCTTGCCCCTTTTAACAGCCGTTTTAGGGATGACCGTGGTAGCAGAGCAGAAAGCCTCCCACCCAGCCGCCGCCAGTGCAGAGCACCATGCCTTGGGCAGCAGAAACCAATTCCTCCTCCCCAAAAACCTGAACGCAGCCCGGGTGCAAGCAAGAGGCACCCCGTGGCAGTTGCGCATCACACATTCCCCAAATGGAATGGGTCCTCAGTTCTCAAATGGGGGAAAAAAAAAAAAAAGGTAATTGGGGATCCTCTCCCCTTCCAGTGCTGTCTCAAACGAAATGTGAATGTTGCCTTCGTTATCTGGAGTGATTAATAAATCAGGCATTGCGGTTTCTCTGTTTCGAGACCCTTCCGTGGCCCTTGGCTATGTAGCATTTCCCTTCTTTTCCTTAGACCTGGTTAATCTGACCCTCAAAGGAGCCCCCAGCCCCAAACGCCACTGCCGGACCTCTCTGTGCCCGCGCGTCTGCCCCATCTCTCCGGGCTGGGGGAGGCACTCGCTGCAGCTTCCCGCGGTCCGTCTCTGCCAACAGTGGCTGGAAAGGTGCAATATTTCGCTGCAGGATCTCCCCACAGGGAATTGGGAGCGTGTGGGGGTCAGAGCCCATTGGGGTCTGCCTGTGTCTCTCCTCCCCTCTCTTTATTCGGCTTCGGAAAGGTGCGCTTTCTTCCTCAGAGCCACCCGTGAGGATTGAAGTCCCCCCACAAGGGGGCACAGAAATGGCAGAGTGTCCAGCTTGTGCACCCACCCAGGAGGAAACAAGGGCTCCCCCAATACCTTACTTGCACGTTTAGCTTGTTCTTAACTTCTTTTGAGCCCCATTTGAGAGGGTTTCCTTAGTCTCCATCCTCGCTCTGATGCTCACCAGCTCGCCATTGCCGAGAGCACAACGTGCTGGTGAGGATCAGAGCATCAGCATGGGCTGACCTAAACCTTTCTTATGATTTGAGAAACCCACACCAATTTGTTGTCATTCAGACAATTATTCCATCACCCGGTGACTCCTCCCCACCTGGCATAAACCAAAGAAATGCAGGGGTTGAAATATGGATAGCTTTAGGATCAGGATTAAGGAGGAGACCAAATAATCAACGTTAATGATGCTAAAGAACCAGTGTTGATCCCGATACCGATGTGAAATACACAAGGTTTAAACTCAGCCCATTCTGTCAGCAGGACACTGTGCCCTCCCAGGGAGGGACGGCAAGTGTCGGACACGGCAAACACAAGGTTTTGGGAGGAAGGGGAAGGGCTTGGGGGTCCAGCCCCTGGGACAAGGAGTTCTCTGGACCCACCACCATCAAGGGAGAAAGAGTGAGAGAGAAAAACCGCGCAAGAGACTTTCCAATTTTTATTGACTATGATGGTCATAGTATGAAATGAATCCTGTTGACCAGCCTGGCTCAAGTGCCCAGGTCTCGCTCCTCCTCATCCCTGCACCTGAAAGGCTCAAAAACCACCGAGACCTTGAGTCCCACAGAGCCTGCCTGGCTGTAAAGTAAATATTTTCACAAATTCAGGCACTAGAGTTTTCTAAAAGTGCAGTTTTCCCCAGCGTTGGAAGATAAATTAGTCTTGAGTTGCCAAAACCAGGACAGCCCTGCTCGTTCCCGGAGAGCTGCCGATATTGCACCTTTCTGGCAAAGCAAACTGTTGAGCGGTGGCGGCGCTTGTCCCCCGCGGGGGACGCCTCTCGCTGGGTTTTATCTAGCGTGGCAGAATGTAAAAGTGCGTGAGAGGTGGCCGACGCGGCGGCGAACTCCAGATGCAGTATCCGTTCCGTCAAAGCTGCCGGAGGAGGGAAGGCTGGAGTCGGGGCAGCTCTCTCTCCGGGACGAGGTCGCTCGCTGGGTCTGACTTCTGCTTCTTAGGGCAGGTTGTTTCAGTCTCTGTTTCCCTTTTAAAAAAAAAAAAAAAAGGAAAGGAAAAAAAAGGGGAAGGGNAAAAAAGGCAAGAAAAAAAAAAAAAAAAAAAAAGCCAGTTTTTTTCCAACCAAAGCCATGTGATCCCAAAGCAAATACCTCCTGCTTCTGCCCGTGCTGCACTGTTCCAAAATTTGCAGGCAATTTTTTGCATGACTGTTTTTCATCATTTGTACAGATCCAATAATGGAAAGTGAAATAATTTCCATGAAAATAGTTGATTATAGATGTGTTTCATGTGGAAAATATGTACCTGACCTCAGAGGGGTTAGGAGCTGCTACTGCTAATTAGCTTGAAGAGCAAAGCACGGTCCTCTCCCCGGAGGGGGAAAAAGAATCCAGTCTCCCTGTTCTCAGGGTATTTGCAGTTTTACTGTTTCACTAATGCAAGGGGTTCCCGGCCCTCCTGGCGGGACCCGCCGTGAGCAGAGGAGCCTGGTGCCCAGCTCGGGGACCGGGGCTCGCCTCTCCCGGCTGCGATGGAGATGCCCCGGTGTCTGAGCCTGTGCCCTTGCAGGGGGTGTCTGCCCCCTCTGCCTCGCTGCCTGCCCGCCTGCCTTCAGCTGGGCTCAGATGCCAGGTGCCGCGGGGACGGCGTGGCACGGCTGCCGGCCGGGGCATCGGCTGGTGGCTTTGGGAATCATTGGACTTGACCTCAGACCCCGGCAAGGCTTTGACTCACAGAAAGGATACTGCATCTTCCTATGTCAACTCCTACTGCCACCTGGGTTCCCCTGGTCCCCCAGCCGCTGGGTGCGGGCAGAGGGGCGGACGGTGGCCAGGGGAGGCTGGGAGGGCATCTAGCCATGGTTTCTACTGTCAATACAATTTTGCACAAGAGTTCTTTGAAGTGAGGTTTTCAACACTAATATCTTAAATGCACAACTGTGAATTATAACTTTTACACTCCTTGTTGGTTGAATTTCCTTTAAATGAAATGAACCTGAATCTGTTGTAACTATGATTTTTTTATTTTTTTTTTAATTCTGTGTATTGCCAAATCTTTGTAAAGAGTGAAGGAATGTTCTTGCTTTCCAATGAGAATCTCTCTCCAAACGAGACTGACTCTGGTGACGTGGAGATCATACGAAGCACACTAGTTCTGAGTGGAGAGGGGCTCAGGGTGGGCTTAGCAAAGCAACTTTGGCCGCTCTGTAGACCCCAAGCTCAGACCCTCCAGAGTTTACAAAGCGCTGCTTGTTTTACTCCCGGCTTCTCCACTCCCTGAAATCCCCGTGCAGCTGAAAGCTGCTGCCCCGGCAGAGCTCGGGATGGAGTGTCCCATGGAGGGAGGAGGGCCGCTGGCAGGGTGTCAGGGCTGGCCAGGAGCAGGGGTCCCGAGGTTGGTGTGGCAGGATGAGGTTGCACCAGCAGCGTGAGCTCCACGGGGCAGGTTCTTCCACCACTCCGCTTTGGTCCGAACCTGTGGTCGTGTGTAGTTCCCTCTCATGCTCTTCTTGCCCCCACGCACGCTCCTGCTCAGGAGTGAGCAGGGATGGGATGATGCCGAGACCCGTGTGGGGCAGCCGGGGTTGGCTGCTCCAGGCTTGCAGTTCTTGGGCCCCGTTGGAAGAGGGGTCAGCCATTCATTCATGATGTGCTCGCTCTTCTGTTCCTCTTCTCTCCTCCTGGACATACTCTCCTTTTATTCATCACAGGGTTGTTTTTTTTTTTTCCTTCTTCTTTTCTTTAAGTGCCTTTTTGTGCGGGTGGAGCTGGCAAGAGTAGGAGTCTCAGGATATGGCCCTTCGCACTCACCTCAGACCCGGAGAAAGCTCAGGGAGAGCAGGGCGAGTTGCCCGTGATGGACATCACCCACTGCTGCTTCTCAGCCCTCGGGGCCCAGCTCGGAGGAGGATGAGATGATGGCACTGGTGGTGTCAGGCTCTGGCTCGGATCAGCTCAAAGAAAACCAAAGAGGTAGTAGCTTTGTGCGAGGGGCTGCTTGGGCAGCGGTGGTGCTTCCTGTGATCTCTGCGGAGCTCGGCCGAGGGGCGCTGGGGGGGTGGTGGTGAAGAGCAGCGCTGTCTCCTCACGAGCATCCTGTGTAAGTATTCTGCGTGACGGAGAACACAGCTGCGGGCTCCAGGACCCCTTGGAACATGCATCTTCCTTGTGCAGAAATACACTCTCTATAGAAATCATTCCCACGTGAAAGATGTACCATATTTTATATGATACCTAATACACACGTCTGTGGTTTTAAAACTAGTACCCGTGTACCAGTTGTCAAGTTATCCAGTGTCTGGATTGCCAGTAGCAAACTGGGGCTGGGGGGGGTTGGGGAAGGATGCTGCAGAGAGCCCCTCTCGTGATGCTTCATCCCAAAGCTGTCGGACCAGTGGTTGAGGGGTCCCCGCGTTCGTACCGGGCACTGCCACCTGCGAAGGTGGCACAAAGCAGGAAACCAGCACGAGCTGGGAGGCTCGGTGTGACACAGACCCGGGCTCGCTGCCAGCCCCGCTGCCCGGCTCCACACCGGGGCTCCACGTAGACCCAAAGAAGTGCCTGGTACTGAGGGTTGGTTTGGCCCAAGAGCAAAATGACAAGCTTAACTAACAGGATGGAAAGCTGGGCATCTTTTCATGGCGTGGAGGAAGAACAGCCTTCGTCCTGACTTGGCCAGAGAGGACAATCTCTACACTACAAGCTGGGCTGGGAGGCCCTTCGCTGTTGTTACACTTGGTCCACCAGTTGCGGGTCTCTTGTTGGTGCAATCTCTGTGGTGACACTGTTCCTCACGCGTTGGCAGTGCCGGGCGCTCGGGGGCATCCACACATCCCCCGGACGATCCCACTCGGTGTCTTGCTCTTGTCCTGGCGCCTGGCTTCACGCTGGGCTGCGTTCCTCCACGGTTGGTGTCATGGCTGTGCCCCTGGGGCCATGTCTGGGCGAGGGGACGCTTGCTGTGGGTCCGAGGCGGTACGGTTGAGCTTTCTGCCCTGGTTGTGCGGATTTGCTGTTCCGTTAGAAGCTGGAGGCTGAACCTGGGGGGCCCAGAGCATTCCCTAGAGGAAAGCCTGGGATGCCAGGTCATCCTGGTGCCCTTCCCTGAGCTGCAGGGATGGGAAGAGGGTGCTGGAAAGCTGCCTCCAGCCCGTGGCGTGGTTCAGGTGGTGGAGAGAGGTGTTTCACAGATGGGTAGCACAAAATTCAGTCAAAGTGACATCCTCTTGTTCTCATTATCCTGAAGTTAAGCTCTATAAGGTTCTGCACCTTGGAAATACGGTACTCAAAACTGCTGGTCTTCCGTCTCCAGCTGAAAAACGTCTTTCTGCTCTCTCCTGAGGCTTCTCCTTTGGGCCCTGTTTTCTTCTGAGCAGGACTGGGATCCTGCAGAGGGTGGTGCCCCGGCTGCTCTCACCCCTTCGGTGCGGATTTCTGACTAACAAAGTGCTTGATGTTTAATTCTCCCCCAGCGGGAGAGGTTTGGCCGCTCTCGACAGAAGCTGCCTGTTGGGCTGCTTGTCAGCCAGAATGTGTACCTGGAACCTGCAGGCGGCTCTGGTGCTCCAGAGGCGGATTTGATGTCTCTGTTGTCTTTTCCCTCGGGAAGCAGTTGGTTGACAGCAGGGTTTGCTGGGCAGGAAGGGCTTGTCCCAGCATTTAGTGCTCGGCAGAGAGGTCCAGCATCCCATTTCAGCTGTTTGAGGACCGCAGAGCTTTATAAAAAGAGGTGGTTTTTTTGTCATCTGGGCATCACTGTTGTACTAAATCCTCCCAAATTGAAGTGAGAAACTTGTAGGTGCCAGTTGAGTAGCCTGGGTTGTAGGCTTTTAGTTGGAAGTGCCAATATTGAATGCCTTCTGGATTTGCCCAAGGATGGGAGTGTGGAGGGGACTCCCAGTGAGCTCCTCTGTTCACACGAGTGACAGAGTGGCCGTGCCTGGATCGGCTCTAGCGTTGTCCCTGCTTTAGAGTCTCAAGTCCCAGCAGGCTGGGCTGGGCCAGTTTAGCCAGTGGGTTTTTACCCAGGGTACGTGCTCTGTCCCTCTGCGTGGTGCAACGTGGATTTCTGTGGCTGCTGCTCTGGCATCGGCTGTGGCTGTGCTGCTCTTCTGGCCGTGCTTTGGGTGAGTGGGAAGGCGAGAGGAGGTGCAGCCGTCGGGACCGGGCGATGCTGCAGCCGCCCTGTCTCCATTCCTCATGCTAAGGGTAGGAGATGCTGCTCGAGGACTATCTTGCAGACCACAGGAAATCTGGAGCGTGGAAACCCACCAGGACCCCAGCACCAGTGCTCTGGTCCCATTTGGTCCATGTTCTCCCAAGCACAAGGGTGGTGTACGAGTGGTGACGGTCAGGCCCCACTGAGGGACCTCAGAACTCTTGGCGTGTGCTTTTTCCAGCACGCGTGGCCGCAAAGCCCACCTCGGTACCCGAATCACAGGGCTGGTGCCCGGATGCCAAACGTTGAATTGGAAAACCCAAATACTTGAGAAGCCTTTCTGGAAGCCGCCAGCAGCTGGAGGTCTCACACCAAACCTTTCTCCTGCCGCTGGGTCCTTCCTGGCTGCTCCGAGCCTCCTCCCGGCTCTGCTGGCCCGGCCTGGGTCGCCCCCCGGCTCGGAGGCTTTATGGCTCTCCCTCCAGGGTGTGTTTTTGGTGGCGCTGAGCCGCTCCAGCCAGCTCTGCCCCGTGTCCGTTTGCCATCCCACACGGTCTTTGCGAATTGTATCATATTGTACATGACGTCGGGTTTCCAGCGTTGTAGCATTCTGACTACAGTATTTCCATGTGTGTACATAAACCTGAACAAGCACAACTGAAATCCTGAATGAAGTGTATACGGTTCATATACTGATTGTCATATGAATGAATTTTATAATTATTCCAATTTTGTTGTAGATTTCCAATCTTTCCTATTTATTTTGTACCAGATTTATTTGTATATTTTGTGATTTTGTTTAAAAGCATTTTGTTTATTTCTATTCTTTTTAGATAAATGATGATTTTTTTTTTTCTGTTGACCATTCCAGTTTATGCATTTTTCCCTCCTCCATGCTCCCCCCTCGTTTCTAAGGGACAGATTTTGGCACAGGGGTGGTGGGGCTGATGTCGGCAATCCCGATGCCAGGTCTCTGCTGTTGGTGCATCGTTGGTCTTTAATCTCCTCTTCAGCTGTCAAGAGCCACGGGGAGCCCAGATCCTCTGCCCCTTAGAGCCAGGTCTTGCTCTTCGCTTTGGTGGGTCTGGGCCCGTTAGTCCTGGAGCCGGGGAGGGCTGTGCCGGTGGTTCTGCTGACCAGGAGCTGGGAAGCTGGTGGCAATGGCAAGCAGCTGACTTTCACTTTCTGAAGCTCCCTCAAGGGTGAGGGCCTTTTTCTTTCACTAATAAAACCCCCTTATTTACAACCTTCTCTCCATATATCATGTTTGTTTGTCCAGAAGTGTAGACGCCATCCGTCTGTCTGTCCGTAGCACGTGTTCCTGCCAGGCAGTGTGTGACGGGGGGGTCACCAGTGAGGGATGTGGCTGGTGGCGATGGTGGATGGTTGGATGGCAGTCGCTGGAGGAGCACGTCTGTCCATCCCCCTGCCTTATGGGTGCTGCTGCCAGCTCCTCTGGTGGTGGGACTTCGGCGCTGGAGTTGAGCAGAGCCTGCAGTTGCAGAGACTTGTTTCTGAGCTGGAGAGTGAGCCCGTGCTTAGTCCTCTGTCATCTCCTGCTCCATGACAGTGGAGGAACAGCTGGCCCTTTCCTGCGTGCCAGACACAGCCCTGCCAGGTGCCCTCTTCGTCCCCCTCGCAGCCGTTTCCCCCAGCTGCTCTCCCCACACTGGCCTTTCTTCCTCTCTGGGCTCAAGCTGTGAAACTCTGGGCTTAGCAAGTTGGGCAACATCTGCTCATGCCTTGTGCGGGGGGTTTTGCTGCACCCAGTGCAGCCTCTGTTCCCGTGCTGCAGGGTGGCCCCGTACCCCTGGACCTTGCTCCCCAACAAGCCCATCAGCAGGTCCTGGCCGTCTGCTCCCCTGCCTGTCCCTGTCCCTGGAGGACAGTGGGATGCTGCAAGCAAGAGCGTAGGAAATTTCATTCAAATATGAGGCTGTAGTAGAATTAACATGAAGGCTGACTTCAGGGCTGGCTCTGGTGGTGGTGGAGCAAGGCAGGTCTCTGCAGGGAGGTGAGATGGGTGCTGGCTGCCCAGGTCCAGGCTGCCCAGTGACAGCAGGGCCAGAGCAGTGCCCAAAGTGAAGACTCTGTGTCCTCGCAGCTCCCCCAGCACCCAAGATGCGGGGCTGGGCACCAGCTGCTGCATCAGCAGGGATGGCACCCACTGAGGTGCTCTCACATACAAGAAGGCCAATGGCATCTTGGGGTACGTCATGAAGAGGGTGGTCATCCTCCCCCTCTGCTCTGCCCCGGTGAGGCCCCATCTGGAGCACTGGGACCAGTTCTGGGCTCCCCATTTCCAGAAGGACAGGGAACTGGTGGAGAGGGAACAGCAGAGGCTACACAGATGATGAGGGACCTGGAGCACCTCTCTTATGAGGAAAGGCTGAGGGACTTTTCAGTCTGGAGAGGACTGAGGGGGGATCTGATCAGCACCTAGAAATACTTGAAGGGTGGGTGTCAGGAGGATGGGGCCAGTCTTTTTTCAGTGGTGCCCAGGGACAAGAGGGAATGAGCACAAACATATGAAGGTCCACCTAAACCTGAGGAGGAACTTCTTGACTTTCAGGGTGTCAGATCCCTGGCAGAGGCTGCCCAGAGAGGTGGTGGAGTCTCCATCTCTGGAGACATTCATACCCCACCTGGACACGTTCCTGTGGCCCTGCTCTGGCAGGGGGTTGGACTAGATGATCTCCAGTGGGCCCATCCAACCCCACATCCCTCTGTGAGTCATGCTCAAGGTCACTTTTTGTACCTGCAGGGTGTTAAATCCTCTTACACCCTTTTCCCTCACCCCATTGCCGCCGCACGGCTCTGCCCGGGTGCTGGGCTCCTGCCGGACATGCCCCAGCCCCATGGCAGTTCTGCTGGGGGTGAGCACCCTTGTGCAGGGCTGGGGGTGGTGGTGGCTCTGCACCTACAAAAATTGCCCTGTCAGTGTGGCCAAGGCTTCAGGTGCTAGGGTTGCAATAGGTGCGTCTCAGGGCTCTGCATCCTCCCTGGTGCTGGGTTTGTGCTGCCGTGTGCCCAGGGAAGATGGAGAAGAGGAGCTGGGAGCTGCCCTAAGTTACACAAGTTCTTGCCAGCAGGGTTAGCAGGGCCGGGGCTGAGGGCAGCGTCAGGCCCCTGGCCCTGGCACATTTTCTTGGGTCCCCTGGGTGTCTCTGGAGAAGGCAGGTGGGCGGCTGGTGCTGGGGAAGCCGGGCCAGGAGTGCTCAGGGCAGGGGGTGACGCCTGTCCTGGTGCTCACTGGGTTCCCACCGTGGCCGCCCCTTGTGCCAGGGAAGGGGCTGTGGGGAGCTCAGCAGGAGCCTGGCAGCACTCATGGCTCTTGCATCCTTGGGGGTCTCTGCAGAGCATTTGGAGACGCAGGTTCTGCCAAGCCACCGGCTGCCTGCAAGGGGCAGCTGGTGCCAGCCAGGGGTACGGTAGCTGCCCACCAGCCATGTGGGCCAGAAACCACGGCTGTGGCCTTGTCCCCAGTTGTCCCTCTTGCCACCTTTGCAAGAGGCTTCACCTCATGCTTGGTGGGTTCTTACGGCACCACCACGGCAGAGCCAGCTCAGGATGGGCAGAGGGGCACAGGCCGGGCAGGGGGCAGCGCCTGTGCGTCCGTCAGGCTCTGCCCGCCGCTTTCCCACCGTCCAGTGAGGGTCAAATACTTTCCATCGCTCCAGCCTTGAAGAGTCTTCTCCCCATTGCAGTCAGAAATAGCCCAGGGCTGGGAGCGAGCTATTTGTGGCGACCGGTTAGGAAGGAGGAATGCACGGAGCTCCTCAAACCTCCCCTCCCGCAGCCGCTCGCCCTCCCAGCTGCTGAGCTAAAGCTTAAAAAATCCAAGTGGCTATACTTGGAGAAATGAGGTTTAAACATACCAAAGCCCAGCGTGGCCTTTAGTGAAAGGGCTCGGGAACAGCTTCCTCAAATCCCTCCAGCAGCCGCCCTCCCAGGGTACATTACCTGCTCTCCAGACCCCAAAATCAAGGAATCAGGGACCCAGGGCTGGTTTTGGGGCTTTTAGCCATCCCTGACGTGCCATCTGCAGACATTTAGTGCTGCTTTTGGTACTTTGGGTCCTGAGTACCCTTTGCTGGTAGCTCTGATGGTGGGGGCCTCGTCTGGACTGGCTCGGTTGATACCAGGGCTTTGGTTAAAGGTGAGGGCTGAGGACACTGGTGGGCTGTCCCCAGGCTGTCCCCATCTCTGCCAGGTACGTGGCAGACACAGCCTTTGGCTAGGTCAGCCCACGCTGGCTGCACTGGCCCTCCCGGGGCATTTTCTTCTGTTTAACCCAGTTCGCAACGCCTGGTGACCGCGGGGCCACGCTGTGCCACCAGAGCCACCACGGGCACGGGCGATGCGCAGTGGGGAGCCACCCCTGGTGACAGCTGTGGGAAACAGGCCTGGAAGGTGGAGGAACCAGTGGCAGGGCGGGGGTGCTGCCCTTCTCACCATGGAAAAGCCCCTCCTCATTCTCTGAATCCAGGTCAAAATACTGCTCTGCCTCCCGGTGTCTCCTGGCTGAAGCTGATGGGGATAACAACAGCCTCATGCCCCAGCCCCGTTGCTTCCCGCCCACCTGGCCCTACGCAGGGGGCCCATCAAGCCAGACCCACAACCCCTGGCTGGGTGATGCTTCACACAGCCGGTATTCAGAGATGCTTCTCTCTCCCTCAGCCTCTGACCCACTGGGACCCCACAGACCCATCCCAGTTCTCCCTGTCCCCTCCAGCACAGGCCCCATCATCTCAGCCACAAAGTGCCAGGCATTTCTTAGAAACATCATCATTTATTGACTCAAACAACTACCACTGCAGCAGCAGCAGCGTTTCCTGCTCAGATGTTGGTGGTGTGGGTTTTCTTTTTCTTTTTTTTTTTTTTTTTTTCTCCTAAGGTACTTTAAAATGGAAAAGAAAACAAAAAAAAAGTTAACTGAGTTGATGGTACTGAAACAACAGTCGAATTCATTACAAGAGGGCCCTCGTAATCCCTTCACAGCGAACGGCACAGGCTGGAGTAAGGGAGGCTGCACCCATGACACGGAGGAAAACCAGAGGGCACGGCTGCCCAGCTGCCCACGGGCCCCACGCCTCCCCTGGGCTGGCTTTCAGGCGCAAGGACTGCTTGCCCATCCCCGCAGGGTGCCCTCGTGGCCACCTCTGGTCCCCACAGGGCAGCCCGCAGCCATCACCCGCCGTGGCCGGGGACGCAGCTTTGCGATGAGCCAGGCCAAAGCCACGGGCAGCTGCCAGCCCGACCGGAGTTTCCAGACCGGCCCCCCTGGCACACGCTGTTTCCTAGTTTGGGGCAAGCCTGCGTGGCCCCCAGCACGCTGGAATAACAGCCCCTTTCGCTCCAGGTGATGGCTGGGTTTGTCTTTGGGCCACTTTACTCTCTTAAAGCTGAGCGAAGCAGAAAGGTCAGTAACAGGCAGCAGGAAAACAAACCAACTAACGTAACGCTAAAGCGGTAGCTTCGAGCTCCCGGGTTAATATTTACTGCTGAAACTAGAGGAGTGGAGAACACAGTGTGCGGCTCAGCGGCTTGAGAAAGGCGTTGGAAATCATGCATCACATGCCGATGATGAAAGAGAGCTCTGTAACACTGGGAGAGGGTGACAGGCGTCGGCAAGCCGAAACGTGTACAGCTGCAGATACGCGAGAGCTGGAATCCCACCACCACCACCTGCGATGGCCGGAGGAATCGAACCACTGACAAAGAGAAACTCACGCCAAGCAGAAGGTAAACGGAACGCTGGAAGCCACAGCAACACCCTGGGTAACACGGGGAGGGGGCAGTTTGTAACCCACAAGCAGAGAGTTAAGGGGAGGAACCCAATGGGCAGGAGGATTTGGATCATTTTGTCTCCTGCGGGGCCCAGGACATCCCTTCCTTCTCCACAAGAGATGTAAGAAATGGCAAAAACCGTTCACAGGACGCCGTTCAAAGGACAATCGAATGAAACACAACACGGGAAAGGGAGAAACATGCAGCATCCCTGAATGTAATGGGAGCAGCATGACAGCAGGGGCGGGCAGTCCGACCTGAACCCACCACCCAGGCAGAACCCATCAGCTTTTTGAACCGTCTGCAAAACTGAAAACAAGGGTCTCCTCCAAATTAGTGTTAATTTGTTAAAAGTTTCTGAACACTTTCAAAATGTGCCTTTGCAAGAATCAACAACCCCAACCCATCACCCCAAGGGCCCCAACAAAGGAATTCGCTCCTGATCACTGCTAGAGTCACGGTTTGTCTTCAGAGACGCTTTGCTTTTTCCTTCCTTATTCCTCTTCCTCTTCCTCCTCTTCTTCCTCCTCTTCCTCTTCCTCATCATCATCTTCATCATGGCAGTGTGTGATTTCCTGAGGTGCCTGGGGGAAGAGGTTGGGCGGTTTGATCTCACTGATGGAACGGGTCAGTTGGTGCCGCTTGTAGTCAGAATCTTTAAAATCCACCGAGCTGCGATTGCGCGTGGCCATCGGCGACTCCTTCTCATTGATGTCAACGTGCGTGTGCTCCACCGTGGACTCGTGTGGCATCTACACATGTAAGAGAGAGAGGAGATGACAGGGGGTGTCCCAGACCCCGACACAGATGGAAAGCAAACCCCAGAACAGGACCCTTTGGCCCAGAGCGCATCAAACACCCCACAACCCTCCAAGGTGCCGCTTCTGATGCTTGTGGGTTGTGGATGCGTTAATGAACAGGAGCACGGGCACCTTTGGGACCCCTGCCCATCTCCCCAGGGTCTGCTACTCACCAGGACGTGGGCGGCTCTGAAGAGGTAGCTGAAGGGGTAGTAGAGGAGGTTGATGAAGGAGGCTGCATAGAGATCAGCGTAGCGCATCACCTGGCTGGCAAACAGGGTCTGCCGAGAGCCGCTGCGGAAGAGGCTCCCCATCATCCCATAGCACATGTCCATGTCATGGGTCACTTTCTACAAGCAAAGAGCAGGTTAGATGCTGGGCCGGGCAGGCAGTGGCGCGGAGCCACGACCACACCAAAGCGGAGTGCACTGAGGGCTGGGGGCTACGTGAGGTCTGTGAGGATCTCCAGCAAAGCTTTCTGTGCTCGTATCCCGCGGCATCAGAGCCCAACCGAGTCCCAGATAACAGAGGGGAAGGCAACAGCGGGCTGAGGGCCAGCACCTGCCCCAGGCTGGCACCCCAGGGCTGGCTGAACCAGAGGCTACAGCCCCTGTGAGCCTGCGTGTGCCAGCGCCCCGTTCTGCAGCAGCGAGCACAGTCCGTCAGTGCTGCTGTGTGCATGGGGAAGGAGACCCTATTCCAGACCAGGCTGCCTTTCAGGAACTCCAGTGACACCAGTGAGCTGAGAAGCTCGTCCGTTTGCGTCCACACAGACAGAACGGCTTTCCCCACCCAAAGGCAGAGCAAAGTGTTTCAGGGCTGAGCAGGGCGGGGTCAGCCTGTCAAGCCCTTTGGGATCCAAAAGGATGAGAAGGGATTTTGATGACTGGTACCTTAATGCGTCTCTGGATGGAGCTGATGTCAGGGCGTTCATTGCTGCTACTGTCCAGATGCCTAGTTACAGGCGAGAAGGTAAATACAAGGTGTGAAAAGCCTTTCAGAACCAGATGCTGTGGGATGGGGGGCTCGGGGGAGGGAGGCTGGTCTGGAGGGGAAGGTTGGTCTCACGGGCAGAACCCAAGTCTGAGCCAAAGCTCCGGCAGCAGTGCCGCTAACCCAACCCCAGGGTTTCATCAGAGCCGCTCGTTAGCTGTCACTAGGCTGGGAGAGGCAGCAAGAAAGCTGTCACTGTTCGAAATACTCACTTGTATAGCTCGGCCAAGAAAATGTCCAGGCTCTGCAGCTCTTCAAAAAGGGCTGAAAAATCCAGAAAAGAAAGGGGAAAAAGGTAAGTTTAAACTCTTGAAACGAAAAGGGCTGGAAGCAAATCGACCATCCTGCCCACTCCCTGTGCATGGCAGCAGAGAGGCACTGCACCAAGGAGCATGGCATCCTGCACCAAGGAGCATGGCATCCTGCACCAAGGAGCATGGCATCTCAGGAGCACTGTGCAGGGAGAGGGTTCAGCCGCGCTCTGTGCCACTGGCAGAGCTTTGGACTTGCTTTCTGGTTGCCCCATTATCTTTTTTTAAGCCGAACCTTCTTCACAGCCCTCACCAAAACCTTCCAACCAGCCATGGGGCAACTTGCATAACCCCCAGACCTATTTACACACCAAAGGGCGAATCTGGGAGAAAAGCAGTAACACTGGAGGGTGGGAAACACACAGCACTTTGGCAGCAGCTCAGCAGAGGGAGCAGGAGGAAGGAGGAGGAAGCAGCAGGTGAGCAGAGACTCCCTGCAGATGGGAGAGCAGTTGTGGTTCTGGCATTACAGGGAGAATAACCCAGGTGTCTTGTCAGACACTTTTTACCAGAGCTCCATATGGAGGGAGAAGAGGTTTTGGGGCAGGGTTACGGATGAAAAACAACTCAACCCCATCCAGCTGCAGATTCTCCCTTGGCCAAGTCAGCACTTGGCTGATCACACACAAGTGGCCTGGGAAAGAGCACAGGAATGGGCTGGGAACCTGAGACCAGCCCACAGATAACTGCCCCAGCTCCTGCCACCAAAACCCAGACCAAGGTAAAAAGGGCCAAAAGGAGAAGCAGCAAGAAAGGGTGACCTCTCCTGTGTACCCCTAACTCAGGGGTGCAGCACCAGGCAAACAAGAGCAAAACCTGGCCTGGTGTTTGCCCTGCTGCTGACCGCTTTTGTCTGTCCAGACGTGCAGCTCCTGTGCCAGCTCAGGGATCACCAGGAAGGTCCTCCATCCCTGACGCTTCTTGGATTTAAGGATATCTCCGAAGATATGGTCTCCGATGTACAAGATGTCCTTCCCTTTGGCCCCCAGCAGGTCACAGACTGTGTCCGAAGAGCCTGAGAGAAGAATGGTGTGGTTTATTTCAGAGGGTGAAGGTTAGAGNCAGCACCCCTGCTTGGCCATGGCAGAACCGGGGGCAGGGAGGGGGCACCCACTTGGAAGTTCACCCAGAGGCAGCTTTGCCCACGTATTCCCTCACACAAATGGCAGCAGCAGAAGGGCTACACTGCCTCCCACCCCGTGTGAGAGCAATGGAGCCCTGGGCGTCACAGACAGCCCTGTGCTGACCTTGCCTGGCTCAGGGGACCCTCCAAGCCTAGTCACACCAGTGGCAGCATTGTAAGGACAGCTGAGAACAATGCACTGGGTCAGCTGCAGCTCCCCCTCCACTACAAGCCCTGCAGTGGCATTTCTCAGACCCCCCTTGGCAAGGAAGAAAAGGGCACTTGAGGAGGAATGGGTCCATTTCTTCCCTGCATCAGGCAGCAGTGATGGAGAGGTTCTGGCGCGGTGTGCGGAGGGCACAGTACAATGTGCTCTGGGAAACAACCTTGCCTAGTGCCTGGCACAAGTCCTCTCACAGCAGGAGTGGCTGAAAGCCATGAGGGCACATCAGAGCCACTCCACAGGACAAGAAGGGTTCTTGCCTTACCTCCTGAGTACACGATGCCGTGCTGCAGCGGGCCAGTGTAGGTACCTATCTTCAGCTTCCCAGTCACCTGAGGAAGGAGATACTGCGTTAGTACAGAACAGCTGATGGTCTGGGTCTTTTCTGTCCTATTGATACTTTACTCTTTGTCCCTCTCACACTCCCAGGCAGCCTAAAAGTGGCTTTCCACATTCTTTTCCTATTGCCACCTGGGGTATCTTAGGGAAGCCAGCAAAGCCTCGAGCTCTGTTGTGCCCCGGGTGACGAGGCTGCTCAGGAATCACTAAGAGGAGAAGAAAGCCTGCCACCCCTAGGGCAGGCGCTGTCTAAACACTGTGTTGCCCCTTGCCACTAAGAAATGTCACACAGGAGGTGCACGAGCAGTTCTAACTGTAGAGGTACACTCCATGTGCCACTCACCGTGTCCACCTGCCGCAACACGGTGCCTTCCCCAAAGAAGAGGGGTTTTCGCGCATCCACCAGAATCAGGTCAAAATAGGACTGCCATGGCCGGTGGGCACTCCCAGGCTGCAAAGGCAAGAACAAAACCCAGAATCAGGCACAACACAAGGAATTTAACCAGAGTGTCATCCATAGCCATAACCTTGTGACACTGCTGGTCCACCAAAATCCCCTAGCTCTCGCCTCTTGTGGTATGATGCTGGGTTGCCAGTGCCACCTCCTAAAGCCCATCCCAAGCTGGCTGAGCAGTGAGGACTGAGGACATGGTGTGACTGCACTGAACATAAACATCACAGCACAGCTGCCATGTAAAGAGATGCTGTAAGTGACACTGCTGTCACTGTTTCTGAAGGTGACATCCTGCACAGATCCAGACACGTATCTGGATCACAAATCCACGCTGGTACATTTGTGAAGAGTAGGAAAATGCCTGGACTGTACACCACAGAGCCACGCTTTGAATCACATCCCTGCCTGAAGGACACTGGGCACTCACGAGCCCCTTCTGCTTCATGCTTCCACTGTTTCTGAGACCAAGACCACAGCAAGGAGTTTTTTGAGCTATTAGTGTGAAAATACGTTTTAAGTGTGAGAAAGCCTCCCACTGGGAGACTGAGAAAGCAGCATAAATTCATCTCATAAGCCTCTCTCCAAAGTTGCAGGGCTGAGTTTAGACCTCAGAAAACCAGAAAAAGCATGACTAAAACTTTGAGTTACCATAGTCAAGGCACAATCAGCCACAAATGTTTCTGCTGTTCTTTAAAACTCTCTTTTTTTTCCAGCAAGGCTGTTTGTTTTGTTATTTTTAAACACTATCTAAAACATTGTGCAAGATTTCTATGAAATGCAGCTGCAAAATGCCACAGTTAAAAAGTGTTATCTCTAAAATAATGTTATCATTAACGCAGATTATTGTTTGAGACCCGATGATGCCTCCTTTCTTTTTGTTATATTGTATTTTCTTTGACCCCATTCAGACAGGACACAAAACAGCAAGTGTATTTTAACCAGATTAAAGCAACTAATCCCATGCAGCCGATGAAGCGGGATTAAAATGCTTTCCAGCTACACAGATAATTAGGCACATCAGTTTCTACTGGAACTGCAGTCTACAAGTCACATACCTTTGGTCCATGTGGAAAGTCAAACAAGTAAGTCATAATTTTCTGAAAAACAAAAAGAAAGTATTCAAAGATGTGGTTTTAAACATAGAGTTGCGTGGTTTATAAAAGCACACTTTTCTGCTTATACTTTTCGGGTTATATAACCTTATTTTCAGGATTTACATGAAAGTCAGAATAAGATTTGGAGATAAAATTAATGGCTGGAGTTTAAAATTACAAGAATTAAACCAGTTATTTTTATAATCAAAGTACATATTTGCCTCAGAAATCTGCACACTGCTTCAGGTATATCTTGCAATGCCTTAAAACGGTGCATCAGTCTTTGGGTGAGCAGTGTTGCACCATCATGACATTTACCTGAAGTAGCCATGTTTATTCCTACAGCACAGCAGACAGCCCTCTGTCTCTTAGACCTCTCCAGGACCATGGCTTTGGTGACCTGTCTATACTCAGATTATCTCATTTCACAGAATCACAGAATGCTATGGGGTTAGAAGGGACCTCTAGAGATCATCTAGTCCAACCCCCTGACAAAGCAGGGCCAACCAGAGCGGGTCCCACAGGAACGTGTCCAGGTGGGGTTTGAATGTCTCCAGAGACAGAGACTCCACCACCTCTCTGGGCAGCCTCTGCCAGGGCTCTGCCACCCTCACAGGAAAGAAGTTCCTCCTTATGTTGAGATGGAATTTCTTCTGTACAAGTTTGTGTCCCAAGACTGGCCCCATCCTCTTGAAGTACTGGAAAGGGAAGGTCTGCGTTTCAAAGGATGCTGAAATCTAAAATGATTAGCACTTTTCAGCCTTTTAATTGCTGAGGAACTGAGTCAGGCCCAGAGGGACCTAGGGCAGGCCCATATTAGGTCAGCAGCAGAACCAGGACTAAAAAGATGACGCCAGACCTAACCTGCATTCACCATCCTAGACCTACCTTAGAAAACATCTGATTCTCCACCAGATGATGTCTTACCAAAGCCAATACAAATGAATGGCTGGCTTTTGCTTATTCTGTTATACCAACACACCAACTCAAGCAGCACTTACGTCTGTGTATTTGTAGTCACTGTTCGTGACGAGAAACACCTTCCCAACTTCATTCATGCGGCTGAGCAGCAGTGGCAGCTTCCCCTGAAAGCCAAGGGACATACAAGACAAACACCGAAGTTCCAGAGATTCACCATGGGCAAAACACTCTCAACTAAGGTCCCAAAGTGACAAAAGAAAGCAATTCAAACCATCAAGGAAGAGAACTCCTGTGTTCTGCACTGGCCAGAGTCAGGCAAGCTGCTGGTGCCTCCACGCTAACAGCCCTCCAGAGCTCGGCCCAGAGGAGGAAGGTGAGGGTGAAGGGCTCAGCTGGGCCGCGGTGCCTTTGCCAGCCACAATGCCAGGCACCCAGTGCTGCTCCCACCCATCTGCCCCGTGCCAGGCACGCTGGAGCAGCTCCTCCAGCTCCAAGTCCATTCCCGAAATGGGCCCAGAGGCAGGTGAAATCTGAGCTCACACGAGCTCCACAAGTTGGAGCGCATTGTAATTCCAACCTCAAATTAGGGAGAATTTATTCCTAGGGCTATTTTTATTGAATCATAAATCTCAGTCCACTGCCAGAGCAGCTGATTACCTCCCAGAACGGTTTCCTAAGAATTTTGCAGGCATGTAAGTAGAAACAAGGTTTAGCTGCTTTAAAGTGATACGCTACCACAGAGCCCATCTAAACTAACGAATAATTACATGGTAAGTGGTCCAGGGGGGCCAAGAACACTGCAGAAAGGGCAAAAATAAGGGAAGCACTGGAGCTTGCTCAATTAGATGTGCTCAACACACATTCTGGGGCTATCAAGACGTCGGACACGTCTACAAAGATGCTCACCTGTTGCTTTTTAAAAATTAGCCTTTCTTGTGGAAAGAAAACATAGGCGGGGAACAACTGTTGCTTTCACCACCAAAAGAAACAACACGAGGCTCGCCAGAGTATTCACCTGGGTCCTGTGACAACATTCCCTCTGGCTTTTATATTTTACTTAAAAACAGTGCACGTGAATCACGTGGATCACTGGCTCAGAATAAAGGCTGTGCCCGAACTTTGCACTTTGTCTTTGGTTACTACAATAGAAATGACACCGTTACCTGTTTTGTGATTTAGTAAAGCAAATCATGTTTATTTCTTGCCTGCTTACTCAGTGCAGAGTGTCACACAGCACAAGTAAAGTAACTTCACACTTACATCTTTCACCACGTACTTTTCCAGATTCTCAAGGGTCTTCTCCTTGAGCGATCCCTGAAATAGAAACAACAGAACCCAGTGAGGTAATGGAAACTTATGATGTAAGAGACATCAAAGTAATGCCAACTTTCACACTTTAAAATGCTGTGAAAGTACAAACCAGGGCGAATCTGAACCAGTGACTCTAGAGATGAGAGGCTTTGAGTAGCAGGGACCATCACAAACTCTGTGATCCATCGATTCCCTCACCATGGTAAATAATCCACTTCAACAGCATTTTAACCCTTTCAGAAGGGAATACAATAGAAACAAACAAAAAAATAGATTTGCCATACCAAACAAGACAGTCAACGACCTGTCTCCAACACTGACCGTAATATGCTTTACTCAAAGGTCAACTCCAACATGTATCAAACAACACTGCATAAGGAAAGAAAAATAGACTCCTGACTTCTGCATAGCTAAAAGGACCACCACAAGTACAACTGTGAGCAGAGTTCTACCGTGACAGTTCTCCATCCCACCCCAACAAACTTCTAGAATGAAGAAGAACAAGAAAATCAGGTCTTTAACCAGATATCAATGCTCACAAAATTATACTGGAAATGTGTGCCCAAGTATGTGGAAAATGAACTGCCTCACCTTTCCGAATAGAGCAGAGTTGATGTATTCTCTGTTTAATGCAGGTACTCTTCAGACAACATAAGATAATATCAAAGCAAACCATTTACAGGAAAATGCTGCTTTAATAATGAGGGCAATATGCAAGTTGTGTTCTAAATGCAAATAACCTCATGGCATCACGTTCTAAAACCCATGAATTACAGTACCGAAATGGAATCTGGGCACAATAAAAAGTGAGAGGAAGCCAAGACAGATGCTCCAGTACCAGGAGGGCAGTGAGATCTTGGCTCACCCAGAAACAACTGCAATCTATTATTTGCTCACTAGGCGGCAAAGCAGGGCTCTTGCCCAAATGTGGAATCACACATCTTAACTCATGAACTACAAACCAGTCCCTCTATCTCAGTTACAGCTACAGATGTCCCAAGGAGCTCTTGCAATCACCTTGTAATGAACCCAGTCAACAGCATCTCTGACATCCTGGAACATACTCCTGAAGGACATGAAGAGGTCTCCATCTTTAAATCCAGTTTCACAGCTGTGAGGAGAAAGAGGAGAGATTGCAGTGGCCAATCGCAGCAGGTAAGAAACATGTAAAGGAGAGAGACAGTTCAAAATGCTGTTTGGAGCTTGTGTTTTCATCTTACCATAAGGGTTTCTTATTTACTACTTTACTGCAGCTCAGACTTGAAAGAAGGCTACAACCAGAGTTTAACAGGATCTGCGTGTTACACAAGATTTGTTTAAAATTTTATGATGTGAGCTCCCATGACTGCAACTCTCATTTCTCTCCCACAATATTATGGGAAGGAAAAAAGACTGCAGTTTGCAGCATTTTACAAAAGATGAATGGCACTGAGAAAGTAAGCACAGCACTGCTCCTTCTCCCTCTTTGCAACAATGAAGAAAGGGCTGCCATGGAAATCTTCTAGATGTAACACTTGCTGCTGAGAGGAGGAACTACTGTTGAACAGTTACGAGTTACCATCAGAAATTTCCTCTACAAGATACTGTGGAGATTATCTTTCAGGCACTCATGAGAGTCTGCATCAGAAGAAATCAGGGAGGATTCAACAGAGCTGCACTTACAACGACAGCAATCATCCCGCCTGTCCTGAGAGAGGATATTTCACCTGATGGATTTTCAGCATAAACAATCCTCTGCTCTCACGTAAAATCCCATTAAACCTTTGCCTTCCACTCAAATATTACGCAAAGATGACCCAGGACATGAGTCAGCAGCACAGCAGCATTCCCATTTGCCAATTCGAACCTCAGGTTATACGTATTGGAAAGCTAGGTAAGTACACCCACTGCACAAACAGCCTTTTACATCATACTGTGCCTGAGCGTTTCACCTTTGAGAGAGCAAAGTCTTCAATTACAAGGGAGCTGTGGTAACTGGCTGAGGAAATTTAGCCTTTCAGTTACCAGTTCAAGTAAGACTCCAATGGACACGGGTTCAAAATGAGCTGTCTGGTGCCTGTAACCACCCTGTAACATGTGTGTGGTCTTAGAAGCTGGCCGAAATACCAGTGTATTATTATGGTGATACTGACCTGCCCTGTGAAGGAGACCCTCCTAACAACTCTCTGCTGTACACACAGACTGCCATGTCACTACTAAATTGTCTTAATATCAAAAGAATAAGAGGCCTCAACTTTTCTCCACCAAAACTACTTGATATTAAGTGATATCAGCCCCCACTGATATTAAGAACAGTCTCCACAGAATACTGTACCATTCACACCTGGAACCAGAGAGAATACGTACCTGGTGTACCGGTCACAGTTAGTAAAGAAATCCACTAGGCAAGCCAATAGGTAGGTCTCTGCAAAGAAATAAAGCAAAGTTTGAAAACAAGGATAACACCATACAGCCAGCTAAATCTGGGTCTGTGCCCAAAGGAAGAAAGTTCTTCCAAAAAGAAGAAACAGACAGTTGAATAATACATTAGCAATACGGTACTGATCAGGCCTGTGTTGGCTCATATGAGACTCACCTGGCAGATTGAATAACGTGTTCAGAATGTAAAACCTATCTGTGTCATCCCTCTGGATAAATTTATTTGGATATTGATCCCGTGTTTCAGGCCTAAGAATAGATAAGGCGGAGAAGAATGAAACCACACACACAAAAAAGGGGATAAAAAGTGCTGACCTGCAAAATTTAGTTGTAGCTTGGTCCATTAACTAAAGTCTGTTGCGCTGTAATCAACACCCAGCTTTCCCATGTGCATTAGCAAGTGCAAGAGAGCAAACTGCATCCACCAGCATTCCCAGACTCCCAGGTCTGCAATGACAAGGCTTGTCACCTCGGGGCCCCTGAGCTGGCCTGTGCTTGCCTTCCATCCATCCGCCCTCGCAGCAGGAATATGAGGGGATCTGCTGGGACACATCATGCACGTAGCACTGCGGTCCTCTCTGCTTCCTAAAGCACCTTCTCTGGGGCAAGAGAACCACAAGCAGCCCGGGAAGGCTGCAGGAAACGGCATGCAATGCCTCACTTCTGACACCCTCAAAGGTCAAAACCACAAAGGGCCAGAACAAGCTTGTTCCTTCTCCAGGCCAGCTCAGACCCTCGAGTTCTCTCAGCAATGGCTGTGGAGTTAATGGTCACACGAGTCCTCTCTGCTCCTAGAAGCCCTTAAACAATGGCTCTGTCTTACCTGCCAAGCTGCTGATGTTAAACTCCGCCAGGACAGTGAACAGCCCGCGGATTGTCCCACCAACCCCTTCCCACAGCACCTTTTTTCCTATTCCCAGCACACTACAGATGTGCCTGTGCCAGCACAGACCCTTCCCCTCCAAACACCCTGGGCTGGTGTGTCTGGGACGCTCAATGTCAATTTTGGAGGAGGAGAAACACCAATAGAGCATCTGCTGTTAGTGAAGCCCCTGTGACTCCTTGGACAATAGGTGCCCTGAGGATCAGTGACACAAAAGGGTATATTAAGCCAAAAAGAACAGGCTAGAGTCAGCACTCACCCTCTGAGGAAATTAAAGCCATGTGCACACACCAGGAGGTTCCCATAGGCATCAACTTTCAACAGGTTTCCGTAGTGGGTGTCAAACACCAGGCCTCTGTTAAGAAAGCAATGTAAGATATGAAGAAGCCAGCATATTAAGCAGTGACCATCTTCCTAGCAGTTCTTTCCAAATCAGCTCTACAACAGCTTGGTGTGGGGCACCAGAACAGAGTTGCTGTCACTCAGGCAGGTGGGGTCCCTGCTGTCCCTTTTACCTGGCTGCAGGTGAGCAACAAGAGCCCCGCATGGCCAGGTGAAAGGCACGGCCAACCCACCCTCCACAGGCTTGAAAATGGAACCGATGAAGCCGGCAGAGGCTCAGCCACCCACGTACCAGGGAAAACGTGGGGGCTCTTCCACAGGGTCACGAATCTGACGCCCGTGGTTTTGGTTCCCTGACAGCCCCGCTGGGCTGCAAGGAAGAGCGAGGTTGTGAGAAGGGATTTTCTCCCTTCTTTTTCCATCGCTCTGTCACAGGCAGAGACAGATGGGGCACGTAATTATTGCAACAAAGAGTTGCGTGTTCCCGGTTCCAGCTCCAGCAAAACTCACTCTCACTTATCTAGTAGCTTGCATCTGGAGAACGCAGCCTTCTCACAGAGACATCCCTTCTGTCCCCTCCCTGGGATGAAGGCAGTGGATTTAACGGAGTCTTCACCACAGGTTTGTGAAGGGGCAAACCTTCTTTGTCTTGTTACAGGCACGGGCACACTCAGCAACAGCCTCAGTGCAAAATGTGTTGAGAGGAGGGAAGGAAGCAGGCTGCTAGACTGAAAACTGGAACAATGAACCAACAGACCCTCTGCTCCAGTCTTTTGTAAATAAGCTCCAAAGGAGTCAAAAAGCAAAATCCAGCAAAGGCACAAATGGAACCAACTTCAAGGCACAGAGTTAGATAAAAAGCCTTGTTTAAAACACGCAATATTGTTTTCTCCTCCGGTACCAAAAGACAAAACATAAGAATTTAGTACCTTTGGACCATTAACTTTGCTTTCAGCACTTCAGCCATGCAGATGGTGGAGTGGATTGGTCACACTGTCACTGCTGTTTACTGTCAGCTCAGTTTTCAGGCTGTCTTATGCACTAGGACACCACCAATTCAAATCATTATAGGAAAAAGTTCTGAGACATTCCAGCAGCCCCATGGACAGTAGCGGCTCCTTCTCCACTTCATTTTGATTTAACACCCAATCCAGTTGTGTCTCTGCCGTCTTTGCTTTGAAAGGTTATTTTCTGACCACATTTTCAGCAAGCCTCTTCTCTTGCACACTCCTTCCATGGATTCGTGTGTGCAAAGGCCCTCCATACACTGGAGCAGTCTGCTCCCTTCCCCGGTATCTGTGGTGAGCCCCAGGCTTCACAGGCACAACTCCAAAAACCTGGCCTCACATGTTGCCTATGAACTTTACAGAACAAATATTCAAGGCCTCGAGCAGGCTGGGTCAGTATCTGGTAGTCATTTACCTGGTAGGGAATGCAGGATCATACACAAAATTGAGCAGCTCATGAGGGTATCCAATGGAAACTAATCTTTCTACGGTCAGGTCAAATCCAAGAGATTCGTATTCAGGGGATTTATACACTGTACCAAGATGAGATTTCAGTTAGAAAATTTGAAAACAACTAGGGGGTTAAACAAGAAGGCAGTTAAAAGTAATGTACCCGTTCGCCCTCCTCCCTCCTCCACGTCACACGCTCCCTTCTCCCCTCCTGCCCTTCGCTGCCTCGGGTCCCCCAGCCCCCAGCCACGGTGGAATTAGCTCACGCTCCGGGACTGCAGCCGAGCGGAGCCGCAGTTTGGATTTCAGCAGCACTAGAAGAAATATTCTTCAGTCTATGGCAGCCCTCTGCATCTGGAAAAACACATCTCAAACTGTAGCTCCTCTCCCTGCACCCCCTTTAGGCAGACGCACAAACGCTCCCTGTTCCACCTGCTCAGATAGGGGTCTGGTTTGCTGTGTTTTTGCAAAGCTGATGAAGAAACCAATAAATTTTGGGAACACATGTATTCATGGTTAGAAAGCCTGAAATTCATCACTGCTGTGCTACTGTTACTGCTCTGGATACGATCCCAAAACTTAGTATTGTCTCCAGATTTCCTCTCGGGGGAATTTATGTTTGCTGCAGCCTCAGTTAGCTTGAAGGTAGAGCTGTCAAGTTCACATACGATTTGTTTGTTAATAATACCATATGGTGCTGTAAAAATCTGTTAGCTATTACCCTTTGCATCAAAATGCTACTCTTTTAAGCCAGCTTACTGTTCTCGCATTTCAGAGGAGTTCCTCATCTGCGACACACACCTTAGCTCAACGCAAACGGAACGGACTTGTTCAACCAAGCCATTCCTACCATCAGGCCTGTCTTCCTCCTGCCCATGACCGTCCCGTGGACTGGAAATGTTACCACTTAATCAGATCATTAAATTAACAGTTGAAAGGAAATCACTGCGTTTCTCTGAGGGCTGTGTTTACACTCGCTGTATATATTGCTGTCTGAAGCTGGCCCTAAGATGTAACAAGGTCAAACACAACCCTTGACTGCAGCGAAGGTTACCATGGGTTCGATGGGCCCAACTGTCTCAAACACTTGAATATTTCAAATTTAGCTGAGGAAAATACAAATACGTGCAAGTTGCACAGTAAGCTTGTTAGAAGACTGACTGCTTTTCCCGAGAGAGATCTAGCACATCTGTGGACCTCAATATACATAAATTAATACAGATTGCCTATACTGCCCAGGTAATCACTACTGTATACGTACTTTGATATAAAAAGCCCAATCTGAGAGGAGAAAACAAATACATAAAATACTAAAAAGGCATGGACTGTAGAAGAAATGAGAATGTCAAAAGACTCAGACCATAGTAACCATGACAGAGGGTTCCTCCATCTCTTAATAACCGAAAAAGCACCATAATCCCAAGAGTTAATTTTCCCCATTAAAAACATAATAAGCAAACATGTAATGTTCTTACACAGATAACTAAAATCAATAAAACAGTTATGAAAATCTCCAAGCATTATTATACCAATGGCAAACATCAACAACATAATACAACATTCAATGCACGTAGTCTTTTCTGTCCTTTAGGAAAGGAAGGGTTGATTGAGCTATAGATAGGAACAAGCAATCAAAAAAATACAGCTAATGAAGAAAGCCGTGACTGACAAGGCAATTCTAGGGAGTGAGCTAGGGTTGTAGGGAGCAAAAGGCAGTTAGGTAATGAATAACATTGTGAGAGTGACAGCACAGTATCTGGAAAAAGGAATTCCTCTGATGCAGGACAGTAAAGGCACTTCCCAGGGAAAGCGGTAATAAATACCTGCACATACTCTCAGAAGGTGAAAGTGCTGCAAAACTCCCCTTTACGTGAAGCAGCCTCCAGACCCCCGCTCTGCCCATGAAGCTGCTGCTCTCATTAGCTTCCTGGGAATTTGGCCATGTTACCAACTCATCCATGAAAATAGCACTCCCAAACAAAACATTTCTCCAAGGACACCCTGCTCTTTCTGAACTCACCAACCATGGTGATGCTGCCCAGAAAACAAGAATCTCAAAGAACACACTCGCATCTCCTCTGGGGAAGCAGAAGTGGTTCATGAACAGCGCCAGCAGAACCTTTCCAAGGAAATGGTAGGGTTTCTGTTAAACCATCTGTGCCTCTTGTTAATCCACCAAAGAAGGGCTGTGGCGGGACCTGTGGCCAGCTGCTCACAACACTGTTCTACTTTACCTCCTTTTAACTCTCTGGGTCTAAGGAAACATGCTGAAGCACCACCAGGAAAAAGGCTGAAGACCAGGTAGCAACCTCAGCCTCCATCAGCCCAAGTCTCGGTTCAGCAGTCCTGGAAAAGAACTAATCTGAATGTTTCTTTTGGGGGGGCAGTTATTCCTCTTACCTCTCAAACTCAAGACTTTACTTCCTTAGCTTCTCTTTGAATAAAACTAAACTGCTACCTCATTCATGCCTCAGGTCCCCTCCCTATTTTTCTACCGCTCCGTAGTATCTGGAAAATGAGAGCCTTCTCCTTGATACACAAACTAACCAGAGAGACGGGAAACTGAACTCCTGGAAACAGGAAACAGACAATAAACACTCTGATTACCGTCATACTTACTGTTCAAGATAAACTCTCCTTTAATTAGAAACACAGCTGGGAACAGACCGAGAGCTCACCCAGCCCACCTCGACAGCACCCTCCAACCACAGCAGATGCTGCGCCCGTCGGTAGGAGCCACGACCCCCTGACGTTTCTGGTAAGCTGTGCAAACGCCTGCTGCAGTAACCTCAGCTTCCGAGCAAAGAAAGGATCCACCTCCTTCAGACCAAGTCCCAGCAGGCTAACGCTGCTGCAACCGCAGGGGAAAACACCCCACTTATATTACCAGGTGATAAAACATATTTCAATATTGCACTCGGGGCTGGTCACTCTCTCTCGTATCTTGGTGACTTCAGGCATCCGTGGGGAAAAAAAGAGTAGTGAGGACAGATCAGGATTTTTAATTTTTTTTTTCTGCAGCTGCATATGACAAAATAGTTTAAAGCTTTCCTGGAACATCCACCTCCCTCAGAGCTGGTTACTGAGACCGAAGCTAATTTGTGTGCCACAGCGATGCCATGAATTCAGCTTATTTTGCCATGCGGTGTCCCCTGTGCTCAGCTCTTTCCCCCGGCTGAGAAGGGCTCTGTCTTCAAGTACCCCCAACTCTGCGGCAGGTGAGAAGACAGAGACACGACCCAATTTCCAGAGCATCCTTGCCCAGTGCAGTAAGATCAAAGCACAATTTACATCTTACTCTGATTTCTTTTTCTCTTTCTTACTACTTGACGCTGGTGTCTCTGCCACAGTGCCGAGTCCCCAGCTCCCTGGGACCACGTTATTTCGGCAGCCTGTGTTCCAGGCACAGGCACACGCTTCAGCGGCACAGGGCGATCAGCACCCAGCGATGCTGGATTGTGCAACTGGGGTGGAAAAAAAAAAAAACAACAACCAAAGCTTTAAAAAAAACACACCCAGAAGCCAGATGACAGCATTTCAGCCTCCCCTTACCACCACCACTTGGCTTCAGGTTATACTATCCTAAGGTAAGAAGCAGCACCCAGGGAGTGACCGTTGCAAGCCTTTGGGTCTGTGATGGGTGCGGGCGCCCCTGACCCGGTAGGTGCTAGGAGGGAAGCCGATCTGGAACGAGCAGGGGTTGTGCAGTAAGGTATGCAATTCTCATGCATTTGTGTGGTTGTTTTTACCTTTGCTGCCAAGACACAGACAGTAACAACTTTATAGCCTTCCTGAAAAGGAAAAAAAAAAAAAAAAAAAAAA
>VZRU01001127.1:154556-196590 GCA_013398155.1 Pedionomus torquatus
AAAAAAAAAAAAAAAAAGAAAAAAAAAAGTTCTCTACAGAGGCTCCAGCTTATACAAAACGCTGCTGCCAGGATTTTAACTCACATGAGGCAGATGCAGATTCAGAGTGTCACTCCAGTCTTGACGGAGTTACACTGGGCTCCCCTGTTAAAGAAAAAAATCAGACTGATTTTAAAACTGCAACAGCTCCAGGCCCTGTGGGACTGTATCTGCTGGAGCTCTGTCCTCCGGTAAGCCCAGAAGCCGGCCTGGCAACTACTCCAAATACACTTACAGCTGATTTATAGAGGAGGCACAGTTGGTAATCATGCATCCTGCAGGCAAAATTCTGTCCTCATATCCACAAAGCAGTCTTAGATCATCGGCTCAGTGATAATTAGGAGGAAGAGGCTACAAGCGCATTGCCCAAGTGACACAAACCCTTTGACCTTCTCTCAGACACAGAGCAACTGCTTCAAGAAAGGGTCTCGTGCCCTTTTTGGAACTTGGCCATTATTGTCCATTCCTCAGTTGGTGACAGATTACTCCTTTCAGGGCACACACGCTCTTTCACACCACGAAATGCCTGCACGTGTCAGCGCAGGAGACTTGGGAGACTGAGTCAGGTGCTACTCCAGGAATCTGAGAAGAGAATTTTGCTCTACATCTGGGGGAGCTTCCCGCGAGCACCTCGCACCCCGGGTCAGTCTGACACAGCACGGCTAGATTCAACTGGAGACTCTCACATGCTTATGCTTGGGCTTTTATGTGCAAAGCATTGCGGGATAAACTGGTACCAAACCTGCACCATTCGCAAGCACACACCGTAAGAACATCACCTCTACTCTACCAGATCAGATACTAGGAAAAATTTTGACAGGGAAAGGGTTCTTCAGCCTTGGACTGGGCTGCCCAGGGCAGTGGTTGAGGCACCATCCCTGGAGGGATTTAAAAGCCGGGTTGACCTCGTGCTTAGAGACATGGGTTAGTGATGGGTTTTATCAGAGGTAGGCTGATGGTTGGACAAGATGATCTTAAAGGTCCTTTCCAACCCAGACAATTCTGTGATTCTTTTCTGTGACATAAAGGTATGCACAATCAGGAATAACTTTGAGATCCAGCCTGCATAAAATACAAAGTTGAATGAGTTGAAATGATGTTGACAGGACCCACACAAGTATGAAGACCTCCTGGAAGGCTGCTGTGAAAATAATAGTTTAAAGCCTGCTTTGTTTCAAAAAGAATAGCTGGAGAAGGCTGTAGTGCGTGCAACGTCTCTGTATAAGCTATGGGGAGGAGATAGCCCTTCAAGGGCTGCCCGTTTCTTTTCTTGTTCTTCCACACACACAAAGATTTCAAATTCAGGCAGGACAGCTTCTCATTGAAGATGGTTTCTCCCAGAGGATGTCACCACTTCTTACAAGCTCATCGTGGATCACAGAAAAGACAAAGGATCTAAAGGTACAATAACCACCCCTTTTTGCACTGCTTCAGCCATTGTCACCGTTGTGAGATGCATTTGCTGTCCCAAACTGCATACCTGCAAGCCAGTCCCATCTAGCCATTTTATTCCCCACCACTACAGATGTGGTGCTGGTAAAAGCCCTGAACTGAGAACAGTGGGAAACACGATCATTTCCCACACCCCCGAGGCAGCTCGGAGGAAGCAGCAGGTTTAGGAAGGGACAGATGAGCTCAGGAAGCTCAAGCAGCACCAACAGAAGCTCACAGAGCAAGCAGAGAGGGAGGAGGAGAGAGGCAGGGTGAGGACTACTAAACGATGATCTGAAGTCTCAATCATTCCCAATTCCAGTTTCTTCCACATCCAACAACCTCCTTTGCCAGAGTGCTCTCCTGTAATGCTCTAGCATCTCTTGAAGGAGTTCAATCCCTTCCACCAGCCAACTCCCACTCCTGCCTTCCCTCCCAGCTGGAAGCTGAGAGCAGCCCAGAGAAAGGTGCTTGCAGGGACCCCCAGAAAGCCCCCCTGCGCTGGGGCAGGGGACTTCACGGGCACAGCTGCTTTCTGCAGCTGGTGCACGCCAGCTGGGATCCTTTGGGCATGTACCAGCTTGACTCCTTCCCCACGCAGGTGCTGAGAGCACTGTCCTCACTGTGGGCTTCCCCATCCTTGGCCCCGCCACCGAGAGTCTCTTGGGAACTGAAACACTTCAGTTTGCTGTTGGTAGATGAAACTAACTGGTTTTTGACTTTCAGGTGTTCAGATAAGATCGGTATTTCTCAAACTGGAGGCGATAACCTCCCCCAAAGGGTTGCAGAAAGCTTTAACAAACAGTCTTCAGAAATTTTCCCCGCTATTTGGGTTCTCCAGAGGTCACACAAAGACAGATAAGCTACAAAGTGGACAGACAATGCAAAGGGCTTGGCCTTTTCTCTGAAGCACAGGAAATGCAGCCCAGTGGCATTGTGTAAACATTGTGTAAAGTAAACTCAGTAGAAACGGGTTCTTTCAGTTGCTGCTTATTCCCCAGCGAGTACGGCATGCAAATCGGAGAGCCAGGGACACACAGGGGCAGGCGGGGAGCCGGCACCCACATTTATGTACATCTCAGGAGCAACACGCATAATTAACCTTCTGCAAACACATTTCTGAAATTACACAAACCTGACTTAAAGAGCAGGATCGAAGTGCTGCTCATTTTACAGGTTTTTATGGATATTTATTATGCATTACACCACAAATAAATAATGCAAGTATGTATTAGAAATACATTTATATCAATGTTGTGCTGATGAAAAGAGCTTATTTAAAGCCTTGAGGACCCAGATCCCTTTTTACAACCCAAACCCCTGTAACAGTATAAGCACGTTATCCTGTCTCAACAACATCCATCAAATGAGATCCTAGACTAGTGTCCCAAAATAGGATAGAATTATCCCCAGAGCTCTCCGTTCTGTCAATATCTGCTCTGCACGCAGCCCCAGCATTGGGCATTTAGACCCAGCTGCCACTGGGATGTCTACGACAGTCACCCTTCCACGACCAACCAGACTGCTGACTATTTCACATAAAACATCAAATACCCATCAAATACCTGGAATTCCTGATGCCCCAGCCAGCAACTCCAGCTGAGAATCCACAAAGAAACACTGTGTGACCAGTCCTGAAGGTGTTTGGGCCACTGGACTTAATTCAAAAATAAACTCCACTGAAACAGTAACGACTAAATGTGTTTAAATAAATTAATATCAGTTAAACCATAAGTGTTGAGCAGAATTTCACATACTGCCATAGTTTGAGTAAAGTTTGTCTCAGCTGTAGGGCCTGAGGTCTGAGGATCCCCAGATTCTCCCCCTCTATTCCTGCGCTTGTGAGACCCCGCCTGGAGCCCTGTGTCCAGCTCTGGAGTCCTCAACAGAGAAAGGACATAGAACTGTTGGAACTGGTCCACCAGAGTGCTATGAAGATACTCAGAGGGCTGGAGCCCCTCTGCTGTGAGGACAGGCTGAGAGAGCTGGGGCTGTTCAGCCTGGAGAAGAGAAGGCTCCGGGGAGACCTTGGAGCAGCCTTCCAGGATCTGAAGGGGCTGCAGGAGAGATGGGGAGGGACTCTTGGTCAGGGAGTGGAGGGACAGGGCTAGGGGGAATGGTTTTAAATTGGAAGAGGGGAGATTTAGATGAGATACTTGGAAGAAATTCTTTGCTGTGAGGGTGGTGAGACCCTGGAACAGGATGCCCAGAGAAGCTGTGGCTGCCCCATCCCTGGAGGGGTTCAAGGCCAGGCTGGATGGGGCTTGGAGCAACCTGGTGTGGTGGGAGGTGTCCCTGCCCAGGGCAGGGGGGTTGGAACTGGATGGTCTTTGAGGTCCCTTCCAACTCTAACCATTCTATGGTTCTATGAGAAGTAACCAAGTAGTGAAGAATGTTATCTGACCCCTACATACTGACCCTCCTTTCAGGGTATCTACTGTCTTTGTAAGTCATTACCCGGCAATGCCAGTTTTCACATATAATTAGAGAAGCAAAGTATTTATGCTCTAGAATACTAATCACTTCAGGTTCTGTGTTACAGGGTCTTTCCTAACCAGGGGAGGTGTTGTCAGGTACTGTCATTAAAACACAGTGAAAGGGAAACAGCAATGTTTTAAGCTACACCGCTCTCTGTGCTTAAAATAATTTGTTCCTTACAGAGGAAGGAATCTGAAATGTCATGTTTAAGTTTCACACCTGAACATTAACTTCCCTTCAGTCTGATGGCGGAGGCAGACAGCTCAGCTCCAAGGGGAGCCCCGACTCGCTCCTGGCTTGCGCAGCCTGGCAGGGTGCTGACATTTCATCCTAGAAACACGGCAGAGGATTTGCTTCTCCGTGAGAACTGGAAACCCTGCAGAGGTACCTATACCGTGGGAGCCTCAGCACAAACACGCTCACCTGGCTCGGCAATCCCAGGAGCACCGACAAGCGCAAACCTCCAGCTCCCCTCGACTTGCATTTCTTTTTCCAAAGACCCATCAAGTGCTATTTCAACTTCTGCCACAGCCACTGCAGAGATGTCACTTCACAGCATCCCTCAGGAAAAACAGATGCTCCTTTCTCATAGAACCATAGAATGGTCAGAGTTGGAAGGGACCTTGAGATCATCCAGTTCCAACCCACCTTGACATATGCAGGGACACCTCCCACCACCCCAGGTGGGTTGGAACTGGANGATGGGGTTGGCTTTCTGTGCTGCCAGCGCACACTGCCGGCTCATGTGGAGCTTCTCTCATCCATGAGCACTCCCAAGTCCTTCTCTTCAGGGCTGCTCTCCAGCCATTCTCTGCCCAACCTGTATTTGTGCCTGGGATTGCCACGTCCCAGTTGCAGGACCCTGCCTTTGGCTTGGTAGAACTTCATGCCATTTGCACTGGCCCACCTCTCCAGCCTGCCCAGGTCCCTCTGGAGGGCACCCCTTCCCTCCAGCGTGTCAACCACGCCACCGAGCTTGGTGTTGGCAGCAAACTTGCTGAGGGGTGCATTCTACCCCACTGTCCGTGTCTCCTCTTTTCAAGCCCTGGTTGGGTACAGCACAGCTTTCAGACTCATCTCTGCTCACGTAAACCCATTCCTGCCGTGTGCCTCCCTGCGAGCAGGGCCATGGAGCTGTGCAGGTTTCTCCTGTGCTGACCTGGGAGCTCAGTGCCTGTAAACAAACTGAGGGACTGGTGAACGTGCCAAATTGTAATCACAAGAAACCTTAAACGAAACCCATGGGACGACTCATCTGTTTTCAATTAGGAAGGTGGTGAATCACTGACTTGCCATTTATTTATGGACTCAGCTGAACTGTGACCGTAAGGGATTTGTGTGAGGTCAAAACAAGTTGAAAAACAGCCAGAAACAGACCCCAGGCCTCTTGTTTCTTCAGTTTTGGTTTTAACCACTAGACCATAAAAACGTACTGCATCATGCAGAGCAGAACTGTAGTATTTCAGTCTATATTTAAATTGAATTTTCATAGGACCAAACAAACAAAACGGGTAGCAACAGTATGTTTTGTTTCTTTTAATTGACTCAATTTTTCAATCTGAAATGAGAAGAAACTTCTGTCATACTAATGGTATTTTTCATTTATCCAAAAAACCTCTTCAAACACTGAGGTGTTCTGTGCAGTAAGACAAAGCTGAGCTTTAAGCACACTCCAGTATTTAATGCACCTTTTCTGTTCTACTAGAAATTACGTATTTGTCCTGATCAGCAAACAAGACCTTGACAGAACCTCCAGGTGCGTCCCGGGACATTTTCGTATGCTTCACACACAAGCTGCTCTTGCCGTGCATGAACAGCCGGATCTTGTGCTAAGCCTCTCGCAGCCACAGATGTTTTTGACAGTAAATCTGACAACAGGAAGCAAGGCAAGAGTCACCGATCATCAGAAGGTTGAACCTTTTGGATCTGAGGTTCAGCAGCTCCCCAGCACCCTTTTCTGATGATGCCAAATAGAGGGTTCTGGGTGGAAACCAGTAGAAACCTACAGAGAAGCACAAAAGCTCTGCAGTCCCCAGCTGCGGCAGTGCCCGTACAGCGGCTACGGCACCCACTCTGCAGCCTAAGAGGGATGGAAAATTCCTTACCTCTAATGCTCCTGCAAACATCCCCAACTGCACAGCACAGCCTTCAGCTGTAAAACCTCTAACCTGGAACCGTATCAGCTCCTGTTCGCACCCTCTGCATGCTAAAAGGATCTGTAAAGACAGGGTTTGTTGTTGCTTCAAGGACTGACACGGTACTGGATGTTCAGCTTGGCTCCGGATTGGGTCTACACTTCAGGTTGCTTTTAGTGCCGTGCTTCTACTTCTTTTAAAAACAAAAAAGTCTTGTCAAGTATCATCAGCTCTAACAGCTTTAACTCTTCCCAAAGCAGGCTTATTAGTGCTCTCGTTGGTAAATTCCAGATATTTTTAGCTTTCTGCTGCTGCACTTTGTTTGCCTTCTATGTAACAAAGATTTGGGCTGTTTGGATATGCCTCAGAGGCTGGCACAACACAGTGCTGGAAAGATTTCTTCTGCTGAATAAAAATGCATGGCTTGAGGTAACAACAGCAGCACTGAGGTCACATTTTGCGTGTTGAGGGAAGCAATTCAGACAGACCCTGCGTTTCAAGGAAACTTCAGTTTGTCTGTTTTAGTAGTTGGCATAACATTCCTTTGCGCTGGAATAATATTTTAAAGATAACTACACAGTCACCTGTTCTTTTATGGGGATTTTTTATGGTTTCCCTGACACAAGAGAATCTTATTTTTTGTGCTGAACAAGTGGCCTTCACAATTTACCTCTCTCAGATACAGCCCACTGGGAGTCATAATCCCACACTGGAAATATCCCTGCATTTCCATGGAAACAAAGTACTGTGCCAAAATACGGGCTTAGTTCTTCAATGAAGACTTCTGAACAAGGAAGAAATAGTTGTCTGGACTCCATGTTCAAACCTAATTTGCTAACATGTAGAAATAAATAGAAAATGACTTAAAGGTATAGTAGCCATTTATACTAAGGCATTAATTAGGTGTATCAGTGTCTAAACAATCCAGCTGCTTATTTCTCTCTATATTCACTTAAGAGAGTGAGCCTCAAAAGCTCCACACTTGTGTAAGAGTGTGTGTGCCTGGGCTTATATGCAACTCAAGTCAATAAGCCACAGACAGAAGTTTTTCTGTAGCGAGCTAAAATAAGGCATTCACAAAGCAATAGCACACATGATCTCAGAGTTAAAGCCTTCTGTGCTCTCAGCTTCGGTTCCTCCTACAGAGTAAGCTGTTCATGTCATCGCAAGGGTATTTGCAACTTAATAGTACTTCTGTTGTGGTGTTAAGATTACTGGATAAGGGGGTCTATTTGAGTGAAAAATACCATCATATTTCCATCTGTCTGGCAAAGACAAGAACTGGCCGTTGGTATACTAACAGCCTGCTGACCCAGCTTGGTGTTATTCTCACGTTTTTAAGAGCAAGAGAACAAGAATATAGCAGCTTTTGAAACTTTCCTTACACTGTGAAGAGTTGTTCTTTCAGCAGCTTCTGTCTAACACTCCCATTCTTCAAGACTCCACAGACAGCAGATTCGCAGTTTGTCAGTCGGTGATTTACTGGGCAGGAGCAAGCAACACATGCTCTCTCCACTCCTCATCCCCAATGCCAGCCCGTGAGATCCCACAGCTCCAGACCTGGGTTTGCTCATTACACAGCTTTAAATGTTCAAAACCCAAAGAGCAGCAACACAAAGAGAGCAGGGGCAACAGCGCTGCACTGGTATTTGAAAAAACATCCAGCTCAGAGCATGCTAGGAGTGATTTAGCTTCTCCATCCGCCTTTAGCTTTGAAACACTAATGGCTTAACCAGCCTCTGAAATCCGCAAAATCTGCACCTGTTAAACTGGAAACGTGCAAATGTGAAAACGCAGACAGCAGATGGGCCAGTGTCAAGGCATCTCATTTATTGCTAGGACGGTCTGAAGGCTACTGCTGTCACAGCTACCAATCCCTTCCTCGAGCCACCGTGCTATTTCTGTATGACACAAAGAATTGTATTCCCCAGAGAACTGGGAAAGAAGCAAAACCGCTTGGTGTCTCCCCAAAAGAGTCTCAAAGCCTGTAGTCCTTACATCATCATAAAACTGAAGACAAACCTTTAACCTAAGCAGGAAAGGCTCCTTAAGGACGTTCGTACTGGTATCCAGTACCAATAAACAGTAACAGTATCTGAACAGGAGAAAAAACATTGCTTTGAAGTTGCTTATATTACAAGCTCAACAGCTTTTTAAAGTATTCAGTTCTATCTTTCATGTACAAAACTCCCACGTTTATACCTTGTTTGTCATCTATGCAATCCAGAATTTTTTTTTTTTTATATGAGGTTAACAAATTTGTTAGTCCTTTTTCTCAGTTGTGGAAACCAAAACACAGAAAAACTGACACAACTCAACTACAGTAAAAATACTCAAAATGCCAGTTCTCAATCCAGCTGCCATCTTTCCTCCCAGACCACAGGCAGCAACAAGCCAAACCCACCTTCTGGCTGCGTCTGCCTTTTCCAGAGACAACAGGTTAAAAAAAAAAATTTTGAAAATAAAGATGTGGGTGTGAAAAATTTTGCTGTCCTCCAAACTTCAAGGATGGCTTAGACCCAAACGCCTACTTGAGGAAGGGGCAAAACCTGTTTACATGTCGGACTTTGGAGTAAACTGGGAAAAACTAAAGCTGTCTTTCCCAATTTCTTTTCCCCTGTGATGAGAAGGGAAGTGCCACAGCTGAAAGCGTAAGCAATTTTGCAATAAATTCTTTGCCGTGCACCAACTCTTGGCATTAAGTTGGCAATTTTTCTAGGACACAAGACATATTCCAATTAGATTATGCTGTATTAATCATATTTGCACACAATAAAACCAGTATTTTTCAAGCCTCATTTCCCCTTCTTTTTTATTGAAACAGTTTTCAGCAGCCGATGATAATTTAACTGTTGATTTCTGGAAAAGATGGAAGCAGCAGGGATTTAAGTACAGGAAAAGCATTCCAAATGAAAGCATCCTGCCTGCTGATAATACATCTTATCTACCTCAGAGACAGAGGATAAAACTTTCAACAAGGCCGTAACTTTGGGAGAAGAAGGGCAGCCACAGAGGAATCCTTTCAAGCACAATTGAGTTCGTAATTCTTACTAATTCCCCCTCCATCTGCCAATGGCCCGGTGTGAAATTACAACCAGCTTGAGAACCCCACTGCTTTAGCTCTGCTCATGTCGAGGGACATCTATCCATCACCGTTGTGCAACCTGTGCCATTTCAGACCCAGTAACACCAAGGCCTCCTGCATTACTTGGATCCAGACCTACTCATTTCAAGTGTAGCTCACGCTGAGAGGGAAGCAGCCAAATAAAATGCTGCGTGAAACCAATCTCTCTCTGCATTTCCAACAGACCTCACCAACTTCCAGACCCAGGTGAGCATCGCAGTGAAGACTCTCTACTGACATACCTTATCTTCCTTCCTGCAGTTTGCAGTAAACACAAAACAGAGAAGGCTGTCAGGCTTTTGGATTACACGCAATGTTTTCCTTTACCAAAGCACAGGCAGTTTTGACAGTACTAGTAAAACAGGAAGGCGGACCAGAATTGTTAGTGACGACTGGTCTTCTAGCCAGTCAGGATGAATAAACAGAGATGAATCATTCGGGTAAGAAAATAAACTACTACCTAGCAAACAAAAATGTGCAACAAAAGGACCCTCAAAACTCTCAAACTTAAGGATTTCAACAGGAAGGCGGGCAGCAAGTCAGCGACGGCAGGGAACGAAGGGCTGTGCAACATCACGGAAACTTGTCCTGACCTCCGCCAACAGGCAGCAAGGGCTGAAAGACATGATGACTCTTGCTTGCGTCAAGCCCTCCCTTAAAAAGCAGCAACTATTAAACTACGCTCACAAACCATGGTCAAACCCTGCTGTTCTTCCCGCTCCTTCAATATTCTTTTATGAACTAAATGCGATTCACTAACACGAGCAAACCAAAGAGGCTGAACAGGAAGGGGAGAGTCAGCTTCGCGTAACACAGATTTCTGAGCCTCCAGTATCAGCGCAGTGTTAGAGCTAGGGAGAATTGGGAGCTTCCATACATACAAGAGACCTTATTCACCCAATAAGGATGCAACAACAGTCCTTGATGGGAAAACAAAGGATCTAAAACCCATGAAGAGTTATTTCCATTTGCTTTCTTTTTATTTAGAGCTCCTAGCAGTGAAATTAATTCTAGCTGTAATCACACTGGATACAAACTCAGCAATTCAATGACCATAATTTCTCAGAAGAGGAGGCTAAAACCTTCAAGCTCCTTTCTCAAGACAGAAAGACTTTGTTTGTCCAACCCACCCATTAACAGTATTTCTCAACCCTATGCAAGGAGACAAACACAATGAGAGAACATAGAAGTTATTAACAAGAATTCAAAGTTTAACTTAATTTTGACATGAAGCAAACAAAATTCACTGCGGCAATGCCATATCAGACAGCCTTCAATTTTTTCAATTCTAAGTTAAGCGGTCCTTTAATTTAATAAGGCTAAGAAATACTGCCCTATAAAACAACGCATGAAATTCTATTTTACGTGCAATGTAACATGATGATACTAAAACTGCTGTCAGTTGGCAAGCTGACATTCTCAGTCATCCCAGCAGGAGAATACATGACCACTGCAGCATGTGTGTAGCTGCTGTTGCAAAACACTTCAAAATGGAAATGCCACATCCCTACCAAAATGGCTTTGCTCTAGACGGAGAACAGTGTTCCTGTAAGCAGGTTTGCGTGTACTTAAAAGTATAAAACTGTCTCAAGCTTCTAAAGTTCAAAATAAGTCAAGTGATTCTGACTCTCTGGTACTGAATCACCTCCTAAGCAAAACTTCTGGTGCTACCAGTGGCAGCTGATTCGGGAAGAAGAAAGAGAGAAGAGTGACAATGTGTTTTCTTTTACTGACACCACAGCCTCCTCTTCACAAGTGAAGTAATTCAGGGTGTTCCAAAATAATCATTCTTCTTCTGAGATGTCAAAGTGTATGGCTGTCAGCTATGGGATGAATGTCATCGGTTTCTTTCTGATGTGAAAGTTCAAGACACAGAGAGGGGAAAGGACCTGGCATATGGTTTTTGGCAGGGTCAATGGCTCTGACTGCCTTCAGCCTTTGAATATTAAGATTGTGCTTGGGATATTTTTAAACAACTTTACAGAAAAGTGTCTTAGCAATATCTAAAAGCACAAATGCAGAAAACTAGAGGAGGAGCTGATGATACTGGAGATGATTCCATTCTTCTTACTCGGTCTATTTACATGTCTTGAATGGTATCCAAAAGGCTTACGCTCAGTGTGCACCATCTGGTATGCAGATACCATTTCCAGATGCCAAATTACAGATAAACTAGCTTTTTACATTGGGGTGGTTTGTTTTTTTTTTAACTCGACAGTAGCATGTCCATGTGAAAGAGTGTGTAAATGATAACATGCCCAGGCAGAAAACACCCCCGGCTCTAATGACCGCACTACAACACACTAACGTAACCCTTCACTTGCTCCACTTCATCATTATCATTTCTAATTAATTAATTATAAACATAATCATGTTTGAACACTACAATCTTTAAAGTCCCTGCAATGAACAAGTAATTTTTCTTGTTTGTGGCAGTTCTATAGAGCAAATAATGGTCAGGTAACAAAAGCCCACATGGAGAAGAAAGGATGACTCTGAGACATGAGAAAAATAAGTAATTTTGTTGTTTTCCCAGTCAAGTGGAAAAAAAGGGTAATAGTACTTACCAGGCACGATGCTTTTCATCTGCAAGAGGCTTTCCAACCTAATTACGTTCTCACGACTCCTTGTAAAATAACATGCAACTATTATCTCTGTTGTATCATGGAAGAAGCCATAGGACACCAGCCTACTCCAGAGCAGTCCAGATTTCCAGTTTCCTGCTTGGACCACAAGCCATTTCTTGTCCTGAACTATACCCTATCGCTCAGCTGCCCTGAATGCACCGACTTTGCCTGCTTATATTGTAGCACTGTGGTCTTCCAGCCTTGGAAGCCCCAGGTTTCCACGCCCCTGGGTACTCTTTTAAGGATGCTTGAAACATTCACATTTTCTCCTCTCATCAAACCGAGCATCGCTTTGCGGATAACAACACATTTGCTCTGTGTTTATAGGAACAAGCAAGACAAGTAAAACGAGCAGTCGGAGAAGTGAGGATAGCGCTGAAGCTCTCCTTCTGTCAGGATGCAAGTTATCAAGATGCTTCACGCTCCACGCCAGCCCCACTGGGATCCCTTGGAAAATGCCACCAGTTTGCGAAAGGCACAGAAGTTGTTTTTCCACTACAGAAGTGAAACCCACAACGGGTTTTTTTTGGTTTATTTTCTTTTTTTTTAGTATTTATTCTTGACCAACAGTTTATGTGCTCCTTAAAGGCACTGCCACCAGGCTGTCCCAGCCGGGAAACACAAACACCGCAAGCAGGCGCCTGCAGTCAGATCCAGCGCAGATTAACAACGAAACACTTCACGACTTAAAAAAAAACCAGCAGGAACTTTAAACAGATGCATAAATAAGGTGTTGAACAACCAGACCTTTTATATGTACCTACTGCCTCCTGGATAACTGCTTAAAAGAACAAAAGCCAGTGATCTAAATATAAACTGCAATTACCCACCGCAGCCTCCCAAACTGCTCCNAGAGCAGGGACTTTAAACTGATGCAATAAATAAGGTGTTGAACAACCAGACCTTTTATATATACCTACTGCCTCCTGGATAACTGCTTAAAAGAACAAAAGCCAGTGATCTAAATATAAACTGCAATTACCCACCGCAGCCTCCCAAACTGCTCCTCGCAGCTTTACGTTGAACCGTGAGCCCATGGAAACCTCCCTGCCCTTTGCTCGGCCACTGACCCCGGCTCCTGTGTCGTCCCCCCCGCTGTCCCCTGCCACGCTGAACTCATCTCTCATTCCTTCTCAGTAAACACAGTAACTAGATGATCATAGTTGACATTCCGCATTAACTTATTATTAGGCGACCCTGACACTTGACCTCACATTTTCTCAGTTTATATTCACAACAATTCTAAATTGAAATATCAAGGGCGATAGGAACTTTTTATCTGCAATTGAGTGGCAATGAGAAAGAAGGCAGGATCGTATGCGACACCCTCAGTTACAGCCCGGGTGACACTATAACTCAGGAAGGTGGAAGTGGGCTTTTTCGCCTCTTCCTTCCTCAAAATACATAACAGTGTGCAAGTCTGATTATGCAGAAAACGGTAACTTTACCCCCCCCCCCATCATCAAAAGCCTCAGAGAACTTGCCTGCCAAATAGTTGAAAGATGGAGAAGTCATGCAAAAAATTTTATGAAACTAAAAGGTCTTACGCAACCTCCCGAAGCCTATCTGCCATAAAGAACGGGCAAAGCTTTCTAAATTAATTTGTTCAGCTGACAAGAGACACTCACCCTGCCCTGCCTCTTCTCAAAATGAGTCATTGATGTGGCCAACCCAGGAGTGGGAAAGAGGAAAACCTATTAAAAAAATGACCCTCCCAGGACACAGGAGAACCTGCTGGCTAAAGGTGTAGCCCGCTGTAAGCACCAAGGATAAAATAAATCACCTCGTTATTCAAAGCCAAGCTTGCACCAGGACCAGTGTCAAAATGTAGTGGAATCGCAGGAAGCAATTAGACTTACTAAGCTTTGGTTTCCTTGACACCCATAATTACTTGAAACTGTACTACAGCAACATGGCTTGTGACCCAATAGAGCTTGGAGATAACAAATTGAAGGGAAACACCTAAAATGAAAGTACAATGAATAGCAAACAATATAGCTGCTAATAGAAGCAGCACCTGCTAACTGGAGCAGCCCAACCAGTAATTGTTTTTTTTTCTCAAAAAGAGGCAACATTCTAAACTGAGTCAATGACCAAAAAAAAAATTAAGAAGATACTCACCAGCAAGTGTATAATCCATATCAAAACCAAAGCACTTTATCTTCTCCATGGCTAAACTTCTGTTTACAAAGACCCTGTAAAGAGAGAAGAAATGAAGCCATAGGTATGAGCATCCTCAAAATAATCACGTTTTAGAACAAACACATCGTGCCAGCTGTCAGGCTGCCTGGAGCTCTTAGGTTGAAATCAGAAAATATACCTGAAAGCAGAAGCATGTATCATTTTTTGCCATGAGTTCTCCTGAAGCAAAGCCATGACTTTGGAGGGTTATTCTAATTATTGGTATGCTGTCTGAAGACATACACGCATGCATGCACACACACACACGGCTTTGCATGTGACCTGCAAAAATTCCTAAGAATAGAAGTGCAAAATCTCCTGAAGCAGATTTCAGAGCTCAAGTAAGAGGAAACTGGAAGCAGTCGATAGGATGCAATACAATTTGCTTGATTAAAACAAATTATTACAAAGAGGTAACAAGGAAAGGAAAATAAAATAACATTTCTGGGAATAAATGCTTGTGGCATTTGAGCCCTCTCTGGAACTGTACCTGGAAATTCAAAGCAAACCTAAACAGATCTGTTTCCACATTTACACCACTGGTGTTAAAAGCACTTAATAAAGCTCTGGAAAGCAGCAACTGAAATAAAGTTTCATCCACAAGAATATATAATTTCTATTTTGAAGATTTTTAACTCACTTGCAACTCCTCAACAAAACTACTATTTTTTTAAATTCTACTTCTACCATTAATGCTTATTATAATGAGAATCTAAGCTGAATACTTCCAGGCCCTTTTTGATTACAACATTTTAATATCCCATATTCAATTTAGTTCAAGTAAATAACACTGTGAAGAAATAGGTCAGAGAACACAATGGAAGCTTTTCCTGCTTCGTGTTCCAACTACTACAGTAACTAAGCTGCTTATGTTTCTCCAGAACTTTAAACCATACAGCAAATCTGTAATTCAACAGGACTTCTCTCCACCGTCTGTCTTATCTGAACGTTAAGAACGAGAGCTAGAACTCAGCTGCGGGGTGGAAGCTGAGCTTCTCAACACTGATCTCGGGCAGAAATCCCACGTACTGCTCCAGCTGCGAAGCCGAGACAGAATTCTCCTGTATGAGAAGAGTCCCAGAGCCTTCACCTGCACTCTGATTTCAGCATGTGAAAATTCTCCAAATATTTCATAAGCGCATCGCCCTCAGCAGAGTAATTATCCTCTCCGGGGCTGAGACGGGCAGCGCTGCCGTGCAGGAGGAGCGGCGCAGGGGCAGCAACAGAGCAGAGGAGCACGGCAAGTGCAAAACCGAGCACTCGTACGTTCTGACCAGCTGGAAGAAACCACTGGGAGATTCTCCTCCGCACGCACGTTGTGGGCAGGTGGCCGGCATAACGGGTGCCGTTTCCCTGCCCCTGTCAATCGGCCACGGCTCGAATTTTAACAGCAAACTGCTAACATCAAGCTCTCGCGCTTCTCTGCAAGTCGCCTTACCTCATCTCTCACCGATGCGCTCCTTGTTTAGTTCACAGCAGTCTGATTCATCTACTTGTCTGAATCATATTACACAATTCCTTTAAAGCTTCCCGAGCACCGATGCAATTTTCCTTGGATCTGATTTGCCTTCAGAAGACCATTATGTCTGAGGCAAGCCTTAAAGCACTGTATATCTTCTTGGACAGTGTTCTAGAAAACACATCTGCGGCTAATTTAACCAGTCACTGGATATTGTTGTTGTTCCACACAAATCCACTTGGAATACAGTTTCTCTGGCAATAGTATACTTTCCCCCTAACCTTGCACACTCTCTCTGGGAGTCACAGTTTCCTGGCAAAGAGCCTGCCTTTGACAACGGGGCTTGTCACTAAAGGGGCCTCAGAGGTTCTAGATGACGCTCTTTTCTGATAGATTTATGCGTTACCTAAAGAAGACAAAGCGATGGGGGGGCGGGGGGGAACAAGACAACAAACTGAAAAGTAACTGGTAAAGAAATGCCTTTTGGAAATATGAGTCGGGATCATAAATCACTGAAATTCACTCCTGAAATAGCTGGCTTTGGGAGTAGGTGGAGCAAATCATCCAAATCTGCAGTTTGAATCTGTGTTTGCCTTTTAACATCAAAGATAGCTCTGATTTTCAAAAGGCCAACACAAAACGCTATTTGGTACTAAACACAGCCTCCTACTTGGTATAATAAAGATGATTATGTTCTGTGGCTGCTGGTGCCAGGAAGCATTATTTATTAGCTCATTTGAGCACACCATTCCTGAGCTCACGTTCGTGCCGTTTGTTTCTGAAAGGGACGAGTTTTAGGCAGGAATAACGTACCTCCAAGGAGACACTAATAACGTTTTGTCCAACCTGCGGAGCCCAATCTTTGCCCTTGTCTTTGGGCTGAGCCCCCAGAGCAGGGTTTTCCATCCTTTCAGAACTGCAACCTTTGGGAACAGGCAAAAACCCAGCAGTAGGACAGAGCTGAATGTGCTTCTAAAAAGGGTAATACAACCGAGCCTGAGAACGGCGAAAGCAAGGGAGCTGTGACCCAAGAGATCCCTCCCAGTCCAGCCTGCCTATCTTTAGATGATGACGACACCAAACTGACCAAAAACCGTGGAAAGATCTCTAAGCCTCTGACATTTTTGCATCACTTGCTTTCGGACTATGTACAAGCTGAACCTCGACACTGAAACCAAAACCAACCAAACAACAAACCAACCGGCTTGTGTTGATACTGAAGATCTGGAGAAGTTTACTGAAGGCAACAAAAGGAACAACATCTATTAGTGTATTTTGGTTTCAAAATAAGTCTTACGACTAAAACACAAAAATTACTCTACCAGCCCCCTCTTGGTAGCAACTGTTGAAGAGCTCTCTTTCTCCATCAACTTGTAAATACTTTCTCCATCAACTTGTAAATACTGCCTATGACCTAGGAACCCTACGTGGCAGGGTCTAATCATGCCCCAACGGTGCCCAGGACCTGGCAGATTTCAAGGCATCCTATCGACTGATTTGATGTGGTAATTACTTCACCCGCCAGTGCCAGAGTGAAACAGAGCTAATATTTAAAAAATAAAAAACTAAAGAAGGTTATTACACAACGTGGTGAGGACAGGAAATGATATGCTTTGGCAAATTAAATGGTAGACTAAACAGTGGCAAAAAAAAAAAAATTGAAGCAATTTCACTTCTCTTGTGAAGGCTTTGCCAGATTTTATTTGGTAGGAACTCAGCATCTCAACTTTAAATCCTGATAAAGGCAAACATCTCCCATGCACGCTGCCCCCCTAGACACAAGGGGCTAAGTAGATCCTTACAACATGTTACTCCCAGAAGCTGACCATCTTAATTCAGAGGGTTTACTCAAAGTAGTCAATATCTGCAGTATCCCAGAAACTAAAGATAAAAGTTGAGATTAAATCACCATGACAGTTTCTGGGAAGAACCAGGTGCTTCTCAGAAGCTGCAGACTTAGCCCATTTCGAAGCTGTGCTTAGATCCTAATCGAGGGTACACTCAGCCTGATTCCAAGAACACCAGCAAAATGTGTCTGTTGGCTACAAAAATACAGCATCTCCACAGGAGACATGGTATAGAGCAACGACGCAAGTTGCTTTTCATGACTATAGAGCAAAATCAACTCTAAGAACCCTGATCACCTGAGAGACCTGTAGTCTCTAAAGGAAAAGATGAGATGACAAGTTTTTTACAGCTCGTCTAGGTAAATAAAAATGAAAGAAGATTCCACATTACAAACAGTCAACATAAAGTCAAAATAAGAGAAAAAACCAAGCTCGACCAACACTTTTAGGCAAGGAACTTTTAAGCTAAAGTAATTTTTCCACTTGCCATAATCAGTAAAAATCACACTTTCCTTTCCCTTGATTTTGTTTTTTTACCCACTCAGAAAATAACCATTTTAACCAGGAGCACTGGAGTTAAAAATTAAGCTGCTCTCAAAATCGAACAGCACTGGGCAGTAAGACAAACCAAACCACAGGCATAACAGGAGAACTCCCTTCTGGAGTTGGCGTTGCCTAAACCAGCTCCCCAGCTCCACACCTGCCTGCAACCAGAGCATCTCCTGAAACAGGACACTGCCCTTCTCCCGCCTCCATCTTTCTTTCCTGATGAAAAACCAAGCTTTATCTTTCTGCTTGGAGGAAGCAGAGTACCTGGAGCGGCCCAGGGCGTGGAGTGCTTTGTGGGGAAGCTGGTTAAGGGACCCCATCCAGCCCCATCAGCTCCCTGAGCCAGCACAGGGCACCGCTGGGACTGGGGAGGGCTCAGATCCACACCTTCAGAGAAACAGAGTCAAGAGCTGTTTAAGGGAAATTGTGCAACACATTTTCTCCCTCATGAGCTCTTCCTCAAAGATTAAAGCCTGCAGCCTGGCCTCAGCAGAAGGCTCTTAGCGATGACAGTATTTATTTTCTTTTTGAACTCTACAAATCGCACTGGATAAGAGCAAAATGTGTCATATTCCAAGGAAGAAGGAACTGCTGAGCATGCAAAAAGAGAATCACCCAGCCCCTGATAACCTCAAATTTGCAATTCACAGTCCTTTTTATTTTTGCAAGAGAACTGATCTTGGTTTTGTTACTGTTCTTGTCAATCAATTCCGAGACAGGAACCTAAATCCCAACTCTTCTCAAGTAACACAGGAGAGGAGCGAATGCAGAGAGGGGGAAATGTTTTCGGTTTATTTGTGCAAAATCCCCAAAGCGTTCTGTGCCCGGAGTAACATTGGCGTGCACAACATTACTGTAACACGACTGACAAAATAAACAAAATGCACAGAATTACACAACCAAGGAGGAACCTGGCACACGGCTCACAACTGCTCACAGCGAGAAAATTAACGTGAACAATGCGAGGAGAGGTTTCTGGAACGGAGCAGCTTTTATAACCATTTTCTAAGTGTGTCCAGAAACACCTTGCAGCAAGAAGCGTTCTTTGTCAGGACAGTATGTTTCACTGGAAATTAAATAAATACAAGAAAACCTTGCTGAGCGGAACAGCAAATACGGCGGCAGCTGGCTAAGCATGACCTACATGTGGGTTTAAAAAAGACCCTGGTGGACAGTTGGGTTTGAGCCAGCCCCGAAACAGGGACTAATTAGCCATAAGGCTCAGATTCCTGCTTCCTCCAAGTTTAGGCAGTTCGGTTAATCTTCACTTTATAGACAACTTCCATGTTTCCGTAAGAAATAAGAGGGAACTGAATGGATTCGCTTTTAACAGCCTCCCATGGCCAAGTTCCCCACAGCCTCTTTAAAAACACTAGTAATGAAAAAAAATAATCCCACTACTCTTCTGACAGGTGGATGTTCTCAGCATTATTTGCCAGTCCCCAGATGTTGTGTGGACGGGGGAGACGTCTCACTACATGACATTACACCTCTGGTGACAGGTGACTTCCACCAAGAGCAGTGAACTCAGACGAATCCCTCACTGACCTCGCACGAATCACCTGAGGAACCTTAAGAACATACTAACATACATCAAAATGTCTTGTCTTTAGGTGCTGGATGCTTTGGCACCTGTCTCAGAGGGGATAAGAAATAAACTGGTTTAAACTCCTAAAACCACAATAATAATTCTTTTGCTGAATCTTGCTTCTTTAAGCAGGTAATGACCGTCCCTTTAGCACTTTGATCATTTATTTAATTATGTTTGATTTTCAGAGTTCCATTTTATTCCTTCTTCAACAGAAGAGGAATATTCTGACAGGTCAGTATGTTTGCAATCGTATTTAGAGATAGTGTTGGGGCTCGAGATGACTTTAGGCAGACGAATCAGTACCAGATAGGAGAGACAGAAGAAGGGCATTAAAATTTCCTGGCCGCTTCTAGTAACACTTCCAACATAGTGTCCTGCAAGAGGCTTCACAAACCTCTTTGCACAATTATAGTGACAGAAAACTGGAACATCAGGCTATGACTGGAACTTAAAAGTCCGATGAGGCTGTATCCAGAATCACCACTGTGAGCACTTCCCTCTGAAATTCAGCAGGAATCAGATGGAAGGAGATAGCCTTGGCCACTGCTGTTTCCATTGTTTGGGTTTCTACCCAGGCAACAGCAAAGTGCCAAGAAGCTCACATACGGATTCCATCCCAAAATAACACCCGTCTGCTCTGTGAAACCATTAAAGCTAGGGATCATGGGACATTTTTAATGTAATTTCTTTATTATTAATTTGGCAAGTGTTCTGCTTTCTCCTAAGCTTGCCCATTCTGCCGCCTTAACACTCCCTCTCCAACATCCAAAGGACTAAAGCAAAATAAATACCGGGAGCCACACGCTGCCCTCCACTACACACACACGCCACCCACGAGTCCAGGGAGGCTGCGGAGAGACACACGAGGACAGACCATCGCCAGCAGCGCCTACGGAGCCACCCCAATCACGGTTCCATGGAAATACCACCCATCACCCACCCAACCGGCTCTGATGAAAAGAGCGTTCAGACTGATAGAGGCTTTTTTCTCATTTCCCACCTCAACGAACACAGCGTTTTAAAGAGACTTTATATATAGTTACCCAAATAAACAAGCAGTTTCCAGCCTCACAGCCTAGTTTATATAACATTTCCACCTGTCTGCAATCACTGATGATCCAGTATTAGTAAAGTGAAGAAACAAGAGTAGCGGTGAATAGCCCAGACTTGATAAACGTGAACAAACACATCATTAACCCTACAAATCTAAACAACTGATTAGTAATCTTTTTACTTTGTCATTATTACAGTATATATCACTTTTTTAGCAGGATCTCAGCATACACTAACAGCTAAAATCACTTTACTCACGTTAACCCTATTAGATGCTTTGAAAGTAAATTTCAGCACAAAATCGAAAGCACAAGACTATGAAGCAACTTATTCAATACTCTATGAGCGGTCAATGCGATAATTAGTTTTAGGAATCACAATGCCACATGCCTTTTGCCAGCCAGTAAACAGCTTTTAGAGAAAACATCAACAGAAACCCCATGTTCAGGATGAGAAGTCTCAAATTACTCTGGTGCAAAATGGTAAAAGCATCCCAAAGTCTGTATTTTTAACAAAAAGGCCACCTTCAGCCGTACTGCCCCGTTAAGCCAAAACCGCGGAATAAAAGTAAATGCAAATACCTGTTTCCTGGATCTTGGTAACTGTCAGTTACAAGAGTGGATGGAACACCAACTTTTTCCATTATTTGCTTTAACTAGATGTGGTTGCTATTTAAACCCTAAAGAGCTATGTGAGATAATCCAGAGGGTGCCTAGAAGTACTCACTCCGAGTTAAAAAATAGACACTAGGGCAATTTGGTGGCTCCGAGTCAACCTAGTTCTTGCCTAATTACAATCACGTTAAATGACAGTACTCCTCCAGAACAAATGACCTAGTGATTATCCTCTACCCGGAAAAGTCAACAAGCAGCGCATGAGGGAGGTGGCTTCACAACCCCACACACCAAGGAAAAGCCACCTAGCAGCTACACATCCATTTTATTTCTGAATTAAAACATATGTGGCCAATAGCAGAGTAATGCAGTATCCTCTTACCAGTGACCTCTGCTAGAGAATGAATAACATCTAGCTTGTATATTAATTCATCTTTAGACCTCACCTCCAACAGGCGCCAACAATGTTGTATAACGAGGTTGTGGCTGATGGTAACACTAGCTAAACGAAAGTCTTAGTTAAACTCATCAGAAATACCCTGAAGATAAAACCCCACCTCTTCTACTCCCCTACAGATTTTTCCTAGTGCTTGATGTCGTTTTTACGGCCCTCGGACTCTTCAGCAGAGCACACACATTCATACTCTCCAGCTTCACTTACTTCCTCAATAACCCCAATACTGTAATTTCTCAAGCAGTTACACAAACCCATCCAAACAGCAAGCAAAAACTTTGGGAGGAAGACAGCCACGGGGGGAAAACAGCTATAAATATTTGAACATTCTTGCCCGTGGCGTTCATTATGATATAGTCCTCACACTCTGAGTCAGTATGCATTACACCAGTTAAACCAGTCTCTACTGGGATTTCTGCCAACAATGTTATATGATGAACATCCATCAGTCAAGTATGGCACAATGAGAAGTGCAACACCTGAAAAAACACATTCTTACTATGAACAACTACAGTAAAACATGACTATTAGAGTAGCTCTTCAATGCTAATTTTTTAGAAAGTTTTTTTTAAATTTCATGCCCACCAGAACATTATTTTTATGGTACATTATTTTACTTGGATTGGAAACTTTCCCCCTTATTTTAAGCTGCTTCAACACTTAAAATTCAAGCATTTCTAATCTGGCCTAGTTCATTACAACCAGAAAGTTAAATCAATTGGTCTAAGAATTTCCACTGATATTTAAGTAAACACTAAGTAAATAGTGAAAAAAGTTTTTAAAATTTCACATTTCAGAAACCCAAGCATTATTAGCAGCATTTAGAAAATCCCAGTGAATGAGCTGAGGCCCAACTGGGCTTCTAACATGGGTATCAAAAGCAAACCCCAGTTATGTTCATCTGCAAACGTGGCCAAGCTGCTCCAGCCTCCAGTTTGGGCCCATAAAATCACTGGGACCAGCTTTAGGGTAAAAAAATGCAACAGTTTTAAATTCAATGTTCTTCTTCATTGTTTTTGTTTCTAAGTCACTTTAGATTCATGGTGCCATGCTTTTTTTCTTTAGCTGCTAGAGTAGAGAAAAAGAGAGAAAAAAAGAGAGAGGAAAGAATCTTGACAACGAATTGCTTGTCTTTTGTATCTCCGGTTTTAATAAAATGGACAGTGCTTCAGCAATATCCCAAGAGCTAGAAGCTCACGGGACCTCAGTGAAACAAATTACCACCCTAGAACTGATGGCTATGACCAGCACACATATTCTACACCTGAACAATTATTAAAATACGATACAATATAAAATTATAAAATACTAAACGATCTAAAACAACAAGGGGAAATAACTTCAGTCCTACTCTATCATATTAAGTCTGCACTTACCTTTTAAGCAGCATCACATCTGTTAACACAAAGATCACAAAAAATACCAGAAATAGAAATCTGACAAAGCTACCTCTGGAATGAGGTTGTTTCAGATTCTTACAATACTGGATTATCAAAATAACTCCCATGAAACCGGTACACCAAAGCCATTAATAGCACAGATTTATACTACAGTCTTGGCATCAAGTCCTCTCATTCTCTCCTGTTCCCTCCCTCTCTCTTATTCCTTCTCTCTCTCTTTTTAAAAGAGCATAATAATTCCAAAACAAAAATGTGCCTCCCCTTATTGTATTTCCAATGTTGTGCTTTCCATGAAAATCCAAAGTGCTAGCAACATTTCTGCTCAATATGTTTTGAATAAGACACTTCTAGATTCTAAAAATGGGTACTTAAACTGTAGTACAGGCTATTTTCAGCCCAGCAGATCCCAGCTCCAAGTGGAAACCCTCCTTTACATGAATGCACTCTCATCTTCCATAAGGAAATTCTTTCTGGAAGTACAGATTTCTTACAAGAGTAAGGGTAAACATGACAAGGACTTGAATGCGTGAGCTCTTAAGGACAAGTACTGCTTCCTTTGGATCTTGCACACCACTTAGCAGACTGTCAGCACCTAACCATAATGCATGTTGAGGAAATATTTAGAGAAAGAATAAATAGACCTTACTTCTACTTCATTTCCGTGGGTCTAAACCAGGAGTAACACAACTAAAGTCACAGGTATAGTTATAACACAAAGGTAAACCCGTCAATGACTTCAACAAGGTGAAGATTTTTCACCAGGGAATGGTACAAAATCCCTCTCTTTCATGTGCTATATATAGTTACATTCATTAGACGCTTCCCGATCTGACAAAGCAGCTGACACAGAGAGATTCAAATAATGCCACCACTTAAGACATGTGCCCAAACATATTCATGGGCAATTGGAAAGCTTCAGAAACACATCACAGGATCCTTTACTTAGCCTTAGATCTTGCAACTTGCACAACCTGGCCTATCATATGATGCTAAGGCGTTTTTCTGTAATTAGATTCCATTTGAAGAATCAAAATACATCTAACACTTCCAAAACACTTCCTCAGAAATACCAACGTATGTGAATCACAAACACAACATGGCATTTAAGCACGATGTTGGGAAACTTGCCTTCTTTTTCTGTTCCTACATCAGACATACATCTCCCCAGCTCCTGCTGATCATATTCTGCTCATCACGCTGCAGGAGTTCTCAAATTAAAAAAGCTAAACTTTGAAAAACACCTCCCACAAACCAAATACTGACAGTTATTAGACACTGCTGCTTTTAACTCTGTCACAGTCCAGACATCAGATAAGGATACAGACTGCATCCATCTTCTACGGTCTACACCTGGAACCTTGGGAGCTGTGGGCTAAATTCTTGGCTCAACCGAACTTCCAATGTGATCTTGTGAAAACAATCTAGTGTCAGTGCTAAGATTCCCAAACTGCAAAATGAGAACGACAACATTTTTTTTTTTATTCCTTACTCTATCTTGTTTATTTAGCCTGTAATTGTTTTACAGCAAAGATAGTTTTAGGCACACCTACCACAGACAAGGAGGCTGAGACCTTGCCTAGTGCTTCTACATGCTGGTGTGTGTGTATTGTGTAATTAACCATGCTAAATAGAATTCTCAAATGCTTAATTTCTTCTCCCATTTGATTTACTCCTTATTCATATTTGTATATTCCAGTGACTATGGCTATGGCTTCCCAGTGAGTACTGCAATAATTAACACTTCTGCTGCTGAGTATTCCTTGATTTAAGAGCTTCTATCCCAAAATCTAACTTTGATTAATCTTTCAGCTGCATGAAGAGAGCAAACCTTCCCTCTCTCTAGTACACGTATCTCAACTCTACTGTTTGTAAACTCCTACAGGCCAATACTGTGCTACCTTCTAAGTTCTCTTCCAACACCTCTGCAAGGAAGGTGAGAACGATCTTTCTGTTTTACCAACAAGCAAAAATCAAGAAATGTAGGTTTATGCTTAGTTTCTCAGTTTCAACACTTTAGTTGTGGGGTTACATGAACGACTTACCGGTGATAGGCTTCCCGGCGGTACTTTTTCAGAGCATGCCCATCCATGTTTGCAGGGAGATCTGCCGCATTCTGGAGTCGGTCGCTCCACGAGGTTGTCATCTTCAAATGCTTATTAATTTCTGAAAAAGGCAGAAGAGCAAAGCTTGCTTAAGTTCAAGGTTTGTTTCACCAGAAAGTAATCTGTTTCCTGGTACAAAGAGATGCAATGCCACTCAGGAAGTTTTGCAAAGTACCCAGGTGGAAAGATCTGAGTTTGCAGGTCAAGCAAGATGCTCTCCTCTAAGATGTCTGATGAGATAGGAAGTCAAACAGAGAGCTGAGAAGGCTCTTCCATAAGGCTGGAACTGTAAAGACTTTCCTCTCCATTTTGGTAAAAATGCATTTAGAAACAGTTTTCATTCCTGAAAGGGGGTATTTTTCACCTTAAGAGTTACTAACATGCATTAGCTATAAGTGATAGAAAATCTATCCTCTATACATTATATAAATTAAGGAGGGCAAACCCTACAAACCTCAGTGAGATTAACCTTGTCGCTTTTATTTCACAGTAAAAATAACAAGTCTCTGACTTTGTTTCTCATTTGATCTCCAAGCGGGGACAAAGCTTCAGACTGATGCTAAATTAGCAGAAACAATTGGAAGGGTAGTAGAAAGGTGATCGTTCGTCCTCTGCAGGTCAGGCACACTCAGACAGAGCAAAAACACACTGCAAACCTGCAACGCTAGCAGCGTGTCTATTCACCAGCAGATCTTCACAAACATCTGCACCACTTCACAAGTATTGGTTGTCAAAACCAAACCACCAGACAGTCCTTCTCACCAGGAAGGCCCTGCAGTGAGAAAACAGGGGTATCCTATCCCAAGAGTGTTATTAGCACACTGGGGCAAATCCTGCTGGCCCCCTCCTCCAGCCAGACACATGTCTTGCTGCGTCCCTGGCACCAGGGTGGGATGATGAAGCAGCCCCACGGTGTGTAGGTTCAGGTCACCATTCTAAGTCCTCACCCATCCAAACTAACCAGCCAGAGGCAAGTCAAATCTGGGTAGTTTGCCACTGGTCAGCAGGCTGAACCCAGCTCAACCTGCCACAAAGCTATCATTAGATCTGGTATGAAGAACGGGGTAGGAGATGCATTCCACGGTTATAGCATGAAACCATTCTTGTGTAACCCACACGACGGCTGGATCGCAGGGCTTGGCTTCTCTGCTCTTCCTTAAAAGAAACAAAACCACCCACAAGCTACATGGGTAATGATACAGCAACCATAGACACCTTTAAAATATGACTGCCCTCATTTTACAGAAGTGAAACTAGATGATTTCAGCAAGCTAGAGAGTAGAGCAAGTGTCCAGGCCAGAGTCAGAAGTCATGGAGCTCTTGGTGGTCACACACGTGCTCGCTCTCCTAGAGGAAATCTGTGTAATTTTTTAGTTTAATTTGATTAAAGAGCAACAGTTGCAATCATCACACCACTTCTTAGTTTATTTACCTACTAGTTGCTGGTCATAAAAACCAAACAGATGGCAAACAGCTTGTCTTTAAAAATATGTTCCTCCCTCCCCCAGCATTCTCTGCTTGTCTCCCAGTTACTATAACCAAGGTTTACAAATGCATCTTCTCCTACATCCTAAAGGTCACCAAATTTAGGCCCTGGCAGGCAGCCCAAGGGACCGCATGCCAGAGCTGAGAGCTCTCCCCCCCTGCCCAAATTCCCTGCCACACACCCAGGAGAGGAGGTCACCGCAGCGAGAGGGCGACGGGCCATTCCAGCCAGCCGCAACTTCCACAACAGGGCATGCAGGGAGAAGCAGCTTCTAAAATAGCCCAGGCCCCAGTCACCAAGGGCTTATAAGTAATTACCAGCTATTTAAGCCATGCCCAAAGGCAGATGGAAGGCAGCGCAGGGCACAGAACTGAACAGCCCACAAGCATCACTTCAAAGTTCCACTTCAAAGGCAGGACACTGCCTGCAGGAACGCTCCAAAGGGCTGCAAGCAATCCTGATGGAGGAGAGGGGCTCGGGAGAGGAGCGGTGGCCCATGCCAGCAGGACAGACTTCAGATCAGCAGACAGAGACAGGCAGCACAGTGAGGGAGCTGGTACCACCCCGAGACTGCAAACTACTGAAAGGGCTTGTGTCCCCGGAGGGTCGAAAATCATCTGCCCCATGGATATTTCAAGATGGTCCAGATCATCACCACCTTGGTCTTACCTGTTTTTTTGTTTTTTTTTTTTTTATTTTAAAGCTACCAACCTAGAGCTACAGATTCAGATCTAAAAAACCCACACATTTAAGGCCCCTAAAAGACAAGCTAAATAGCTCTGAAAATACTGTTGCGTGGCTGGTCTTAAGACTCTTAGACAGGTCTGTGTCCAGGTTTTCCAGCTGAAACAAGTCCAAATCCAAGATTCCTGCCATTTAGAAGGGCTACACTATTCTGCTTACCCAGGCAGACACAGAGCAAGAGTCAAAGACTTACACCCACAGCCAAAGCCAGAGACTTTCTGTTCTGCCAGCCCCTTCTTCCAACTTGATCTGCTTCCCATCACCATCACACCACATCAGAGATGCTGACACAGGTACCAGGACAGGACTGCTCCCAACGGCCATCCCAGACATCTGATTGTTCACAATAGCATTCTACAAAATATCCTAAAATCCAGATGGCAGAAGAACTTCAGCAGGTTACCCTGAATATCATCCTTTCTGAAATGAGGAATCAGCGAAGCAGATTGAGCTGTGCCGTGTGATAAATTCTCCCCTAAAGCAGGAGAAACCAGACCGCATCTTCTGTTGTGCTGCGATTCAAAAAGCTGAGACCTGAGGAAACCACAAAAATCTGAGTTTCCACAATTAAGCAAGAAAGGCCTGAATTATTTTAATGTTCCAGCAGTGTTTTGCTGTAGCTGTGATGAGCAGAGTTCATAGGCAGGACAAGGTTTGTAGGCAGAGGCAGTATCTTTTATTAGACTAACTGGTATGGCTGGAAAAAATAGACAAGCTTTTGGGCACACAACCTTGTCTAAGTTTTCAAACTCTATCGGTTGCTCTGATAAAAGATACTACCTCTACCTTCAGGCTTTGCCCTGATTTATTTATTAAAATCTTTCTTTTAATGTCCACATAGCATAGAATAGAAAAAAAAATTATCTTACGCTGGAGTTTTGTATTACATAAACTCAAAGGCACTCTTACAGCTTAGCAGGTTCCACTGGCACTGTGACAAGAGCTTACCGCTCTGAAATAAAACACTAACAACTAACAAAAGACATTGTGATGGACGTAGATATTGCGATGGATGCTCCCCACCCAGAAGTCTTACACAAAAAGTCTCACGAACTTCAATGAAATTGTTCCGATGCTTTAAAGGTGTAAGAAGCAGCCTACCTGCACGGGTAAGAGATACGGGACATGATCCCTAAATACAGATTCCTTCTTCCAAATAGAGAGAGTAAAATAAGAAGGGCTGAATCACTCCATGCACTTGTAACCCACTGGAATAAACACCTAAGAGAGCAGGCAGGCAGCCAGGCAAGATTCTCAACTCCGAGCAACTGAAATACGATGCATCTTTCTTTAGTTACAGATCTATTTTTGAAATCAATAATCTGTAAATAGCTTCACATAAAAATAGAAATCTTTACATAGATAAAACATGTCAGAACAACTCCCCATAATTTATTGCAAACATGCTCCTTACTAGTACAGTCTTACTTTAGCATCTGATAGCATTTATGCTACAGGGTTAATTCTGGAAGAGTATTTAAAGTCTCAGCTTCAAAGCTTTGATACAGAGCTACAATGAGGACCATTTGCTTTGGTCCAGAAGAACTTGAGATTTTTAGCATATATTCTGAAATAGGTTCATTTGCTTCTTTTGTCAGGTTTGGGCTGATTTGAAGTATTATCCATAGTGCATTTTTTTCAAATACTCATACATAAAAAAATAACATGTCCAGAAGTTTTACTATTATTTTTCTTTTTTGACGAGCAAATAGCCAGAAATTTCTGCACTTGGTAATACTTACTGCATTCAGGTAAAATGCACTGCCTGTATTTTTTTTCTCCCCGAGTTTGTTTTAACACTTTGGTGATGCAATGCCAAATCAGAGGCACACACACTAAAATGCAGAGATGAACAAAACAGCAGTGACAATCCCACTTTTTTCCCAGTATATACTCCGAGAGCTTATACAGCAGAAAACAAAAGCATCAATAACCCATCCCGGCGTTGTAGCAAACTCATGCTAATTGGCCTTGCACAGCTGCTTCTTCTCACACATTCTGCTTTGAGAATCCTTAATACCTTGTCAATACGACCCACGCATGTACGTGCGCAGCAGAAAGCAAACAAGGAGTAAAAGCATCACACCTAACTTGGCTACTTCAAAGCTTCTCATCGATGTACAGACGAGTACTTGGCCTTGCCAAGCTCCCCACTGCAATCCTGCTCCATTGCAGGTGGCTTTGTGGGGTCTCAGCAAGGGAGGAATGAACCACGTTAAAACCCTGGGAAAGGAAAGACGGAAGGGAAATAGGATTGGGGTTGGTTTGTTCAAAACTCTAAACAAATCTGTGGTCCAGGTAATGGCATGGTCGCACAAAGAGGGAGGGGAAAAGCAGTTTTTTACTGGAGCCGAGAGGACTGTCCATGTAAGGATGTTAAAAAAAGGGAGTGACTCACTTTCCAGGAGCGTCCCTCTCCCTCCACCAAGGGCAGAAATAGCCGGCATCTAGTTTAGGCTTGACTCTTGGGACGACTAACCCACTCAGGTTAGCATCGTATCCTCTGCCATCCTGGGATGGACTGCAGCAAGTGGGCAGGACTGTGCTGACCCCCTCGATAGCACCCGCTGCCACTGTGCCACCAGGGGCTGGGCAGGTTCTGGCCTCACCCAGCACGGCAGTTCCCACGCTGTGAACCCAAAGCACTTCACAAACTCTCACTCACACATTTAGGGGCAGAAAAAGGCGCTGTCCCCATTTTGTCAGCTAAGGATAGTGGGGCACAGAGAAAGGCAATAACACAGACCAAGTGAGAATCAAAAGCAGAAATCCTAATTATCCACTCCCTGTGCTAAAAACCAGTCTGAGTTCCTTATGTTGTCAGGTTGAACCACAGAGATACACCGCATCTTCCATTAAAGAGAAATGGCCCCTGGGGGACACCCCTTGTGATCGGCCACCAACTGGATTTAACTCCATCCACCACCACTCCCTGGGCCAAGCCTCCAGCCAGTTTTTATCCCAGTGGAGAGTACTCCCACCCAAGCCATGGGCTTGGATCAGCTGCATACCATCAGTTCCATCAGGTATATCTAGATCACGTTTACAAACTCTCAAAGACTGAGAACTACCTGTCCTTACACATGACACAAGCCCCAAAGCAGCAGCTTCTGACTCGCTGCAAGCTGCAGGGATTGCACAGATGCCCAACGATGCTCTGATCTTATTCTGAATTGCAGCCTTACACATCAGCTCTGTTCCTTCACACAGTTCTTCTCCCCCACAGCTCTGGGATGACAACTCAAACCACTCTGCGTTTTACTGCCAACACTTCTGCTTGATACCAACAGCAAATTGTTTCTAAAAGGTGTTTTCAGTTAGTGATGCTTTTGGAAAATTATGTCCATGACTTGAGATCTCTGGCAACACTGGAAAGCCCACACTTTCCAATTATAAGCAGTGAAGCTTGTAAATGATCTAAACCAGAAAACTTTTTTCCCCCCTCTTTGTGACTGAAGTTACATTCTTCACTTGAAGAACTTCCACTTCTGGGCGGTTGCCCCTCTGACAGCAAAGCTTCAGGTTCATGACAGCAGGAAGGACAAAATATGCTCTTCCTATTTGAGTACTAAATTACTTCCAAGAGACACTTCAAAGCATGCTCAAGATAATTAATACTTGAGGTTGGCTTTAAGCAGGATAATTCCGTATGCCCATTACAGGGTATTAAAGAGGTAAAGATCTGCTGTTAAGAACCTGTTAAGGTTAACCATAGACGTGCACGGAGCTCACAGTAGATCTCACTTGCAGTATACCAAGACCCACTGGATCACATTAGATTAATAACAACTCTCCTTGCCCCATAGATTTTTCTAACCCTCCCACCTCCAAGCCTGCAACTGCTGACGCTGGCTCCGAGTCCTCCTGCAGGAAAAGGGGCAGCTGTTTCTCTCGGGCACCACGATGTGCTGACATCAGTGAAGCTGCCTTTTCCAAGAGCGTGCTTTTAGTGAAATTGGTGAAGTGTTCCTCGTCACACATTCATTTGACTATGGTCTGACAGACAGAAGACAGTAACTCAAGGAGTTATTTCTCAATGGGTAAGGTATAAGCAAAGAGAATGCTACTCTTATTGTGGCTTATTATAGGATTTGATTTAATTTCAGGCTGAGCTTTGTCATAAAATCACATTCTATATTAATGGTTATGTATCAAATATGTTGTAAAATATATTTAACAAACCCTTGCTTATTTTACATAGATGTTTTTATCAGACTATTTCTACTGATAGCCATCCCCACAGAGTCGCTGCACAGTGCCTAGAGCTCCAGTAATAACCCAGGATCCAAATGCATTAGACACATTAAAAAATACAGTCAGATAAATTTGGAGTTTCTTCAGGTGACCATCCATTTCTATCCAAGGAGTCCTATTCATTCAGGAACTCCAAGGAGCACTAGTTATTTAAAACATTTTAAGCCTTTTTTAATGATGATCGATTTTATGGATGGTTAGAAAGGAATCTGAAAAATTATGAAATCCACAGTGCAACTCCATGAGGAGCAAACCTCAAATCTGACCCCCTCTGAGTACTGTGAGATGATCCAGTCTCCTCATTTATCTGCAACTGAGTTTACTGCATTGAAACAGGAACCACCAACTCTCCAGTGAGCTAATCAGCATATTTTCCTCTCAATGTTTTCTGCAGAATTACTGTTTTAGTTACGTCATTTCCAACATACTGCTTCTTGCACGAACAGTCTGTCAGAGGTAATGCTGGTTTCTCCACTTCTATAAGTCTAGTGTGCCCTGTGGTGTCCCACCACTAGGAAAAAAAGGGGGGTTATACATAAGGAATGTGAGACTTGATCCAGAAGAGCACGAGCTACGCCACAGAGAAGAATCAGCAAACATGAGCTCTCAATGAAATGCTGCAACTGCAGGTCAAGTAAGACCCTTGGATGTACAAGGCTACCGAGCAGGACTCCCTGGGCCTCTGTCACTTCTACAAGCACTGCTGGAAAACTGCCTTCAGCCAGCTGTCCCCATTCAAGAATGATACTGATTATATTGAGGAAGAAATAAAGCTGTGAAAGAGAGTTAAGGCTGGAGTGGAAGATTGCCAATTTACAGAGAGCGACTCCGCAGGTGATTTGAAAATAGTCTAGAAGCGTTTACGCAGAGGAAAGCAGTGTGACTGTGGAGGGCTCTCAGTCTAGCGACGACAGTACTGGAGCCCATGACTGGAAATTAAATAAATCCACATAAAAAAAAAAATAACAGAGGACAGTTCATTATAAAACAACAGATTTCTGAAGTAGTTTTTCCATCACCAGAGGGCTCTAAATGAACTGGAGGGGGTGATGTTTAATTCAGCCTTTTTTCACAGACTCAAAAATTAATACAGGAAAGTCCATCAGCCTGAGCTACACAGAGGGTCAGTCACATTGAGTATCACACCTCAGCTGACTCTTCTTCACTCTCTGTCTCTGGAGACATTCAAACCCCACCTGGACACATTCCTGTGGGACCTGCTCTGAGTGGCCCTGCTTTGGCAGCAGGTTGGACTAGATGATCTCCAGAGGTCCCTTCCAACCCCACAGCATTCTGTGATTCTGTAAGGAAGAGACTGGAGCACAAGCAAAATCAAAAGAGAAACCTTCAGAGATGAGTTTGACCTGGAGAGAAGGTGAATGGACAAAGACAAGCTCCTCTGAGCCAACACCAGCATGAACTGTGCACCGCAACGGCCCTGGGAAACTTGCTTCCTTGGGAAAAGGTCTTCAGCAGCCTGCAGCAACCTCTGCTGCGGAGGTTCCCAAACTGCTGGCCAACTGAGCGCCTGCCAATAACAAGCACGGACCTGGCTAAGAAGATGTTGTTCTCACTGCTTTTTTTTTGTTTCCAGCTGTTAAATTCCAGTAAGAAAGCCGTAAGATAATTCAAATATTTTACTCACACTGTTTTCCCGTAAGCAATTGCTCTGGGTGCACAGGGTCTTGAAAGATGAAAAACTAGAGATGAATTTGATGCCTGTGCTATAATACAGTCTAAACTAAAGAAAATAATTAAGAGTTCCTATGTATTTGTTTTAGCTGAAAACTGGGAGGTAAGCTCTGATGCAAATCCCACCACAACAGGAATGTAATATTTGTCTGATATCTGCAAATACTAATATAATCACCAAGAAGATGAAGCATGACAGCCTGTGAGCTGAGCTGCAGCTTAACAGAAACACCACAAGAGGCAGAAACGTCAGCATGGAGGTGAACACACTGAATTCTGCAAAGCAGAAAGGAAAGTTAAGATAAACTTTTCTGTTCCAACTCTGTCCCTTTTACATCACAACAATCTGAAGCGTCTTCAGTGACAAATAATCTTGCTGGCAAGAATTGACAAATAAAACCCCTGGCTTCCCAGCAGCCACAGCATCGCTCCCCTTTCTCAAGGGAGACTGCCGCTGTCCTCTGTCCCCTTCGGCTTGTCACCTCAAAGGAACACTCTTGGTGCTCAAACCTCTGCGAGGCTTCTATTAAGCAGCTCAGGAGAGCTGAACACCTCTGTGTGAGTTGCGGCTCCCAAAGGGAGAGAACAAGATGAGACGTGCCATCCCCACAGAGAGACCGGGAAAGCCATCCTTCCACATACCGATTCCCATCCGAGGAATAACTGCCACTCTAACCTGCTATTAAGGATTATACAACAGTAGCTCTTTTTGGCAGCAGATCACGGTGTTTCAAAACAATGACGCTTTTCATTAGATTCCACTGTGTTTCAGGAAGCAAATACAAACTTAACGGGCCTTTCCAACCGCCAAAGTATTTGAGATGCACAACTCTGATCCGTAGCACAGTCATTCTGAAAGCACGCAACTGGGTCAGCTTGGATAACGCAAACAGCCAAAAAGTTCTCTTTATCCTCTAAACGCGAGGGAGGACATTTTTATTGGCTTTCATTATTGACTGGGCTTCTTGGTAACAAAACCCTCTTGTCTCTTTAGATCACGGTCCCCGCTTCATTAATATTATATAGGAAAAGCAAAGACACTGAAAGCTTATTCTGTTTTGGCTTTTTTTTTTCTAATCTCTGAAAGTAAAAGGAAGAATAAGGAATATTTCTTTAAAGACATTTGAACCCTCTCCCATAGTGGATAGGCCCTCTCTACGTATTTATGGGCTACACAAACAGATGTGACAGAATCAGCATCTGAACCATCTCAGGCTGGAAACATGACTTCACATGTTCCTCCAGCCTTGGCTGAAAGAGGTCCCTGCTCAGCCCAGGTGCAGACAGCCAGCTGGCTGGTCAGCCTGACTCCCAGGGCTCTGGCCACAACACTTGCCAAGGGACGTGCTGCTGAGTAAAGAAGCTGGCATACTTGAACTGGGGAACACTGGCTCCTCCTTCATTAAAAAAAAAGTTACTGAAAATAAACACTGAGATCAACAGCTGAAGATGAACCGGTAATTCTGAGAGTTGCTCTGTCAAAACCAATGAGAACATTTATTTTTTTTATCCTGCTAAGAGTTTTCTTCCCCAGCACCATCCTCTTCTCCCACCTCTTTTAAAGAAAAAAGCTTAACAAGCGCTCATATACTAAGTTGTCATCTCTTCCTTTTTCTTTACCCACCAGTAACAGGCAGATCGTTGACAAATAAACCCATCTTTCCAAAAGAAGAAGGATGAGCTGAGGATTATGGAACTAAGCCTGACAAAGGAGAGAAAGCCTTAATACTCAGCAAGGCCACAGACTTCATATGCAAAACTCGGCCAGCTTTCCAGTTGCTGTTTGTCCACAAAACACAAGATAAAATAACCATGCTCCTCAGCGATCAAGGGCACTGTGAACATAAATACAGAGATCATTTAGTAACAAGAATATTTTTCCTCAGTTATCCTACCATACAAGGCTCCACATGAGTACAAGCCTAGTAGAGACTTCACGGGCTTCCAACTTTTCTCCTTAATAATGGTTACCCATCTCTCGTCCAAAATCAAGCCCTGAGGCTGATCAAGCCTTTCACATGGGAACAGCAAAGAGTCTTCTGCATCCAGGCTCAGCTCATCGAAACACTCCTGGGCAGGCTCTCATGCTCCTGAAACACTCAGAAAGGCCAGAAGCACAACTACCTCCTTTTTTATGTTCCTCCTTGTTCAGTAACCACAGGTACCCCTCACCCGAGCCACAGTTTCTTTCTCCCCAAACCAGAGGTTAGACGTGTGCATATCACTCATCAGAGAGACCAGAAAGTCATGTACCCAGAACCTTTCCTGCACTCTCCTTAGCAAGCAGTTGCACACAGCAGCTCCTGGACGATGAAAAGCCACACAGACCTCCCAACTGAGCAAGGACAAAGAGGAAAAATCAGGGAATGTTCCTATTCTGTAGGTGTCTGGAAGAGCACTTTACGGCGTGAAGTTCCCCTCCACACATGGAGCACAATTCATTCCTTTTCTGACCTGTTTTTTTTAATCAGAGGCAAACACAGTAATTATAGTCTGCCTGATTACAAATGAAATTACTAGTCTGTCCTTAGGGCACAACAGTGTCCTCACCTAGGTGTTATCGGCCCCCAAATCTCATTTAATCTTGACAGATGTGTAGTACCAAGGCACCACCACAGGAAACTCTACAAGTAAATTAATTTTACAAATACTTTCTCTGCAGTATTCCCAGGCTTTTCCAAAAAGACTAATTTATATGGCATTTCTTAGGCAACCCATGTAACATAATTCATCAGTAAAATAACTGAACATCTGTGACAAGGCTGAGCTTTTACTAAGGCCCTGGCTTCTCTTTGATAACCCAACCGTCTCAGCTTTATCGAGTGATACCAAAGGCCTACTTTATACTGTTTTCCAACTGTCTCAACTTCTTTTCTTTGCAAACTTTTACTACCCTGTCCAAGCAAAACACAAACCACCAAGTTCATGTGAGGAAAAACATCTTTCCGCTGTCCCTTTAGCCCACCACTTTTAATAGGTTAAATCAGTCTGGCTGGCACGGGAGGCTGTTCCCTGGCAGGAGCTGAGCAGGACACACACAGTGCTCTCTCTGTACTTGTCTCAGCAGAGAGGGTGCTCAGAGGGAACATGGATGAAGTGACAGACCTCCTCCGTCAGCTGTGACCTGGAAGAATCCCGTCAGCCTGAAGGGTGAGAGAACATTAACAAACAACTAAGAAGGCATCGTCAGCAGGTCCCCATTATCCCCAAATCAGCGCCAAGAGTTCCTGACATTGAACCTTCCCTCTGGCCAGGACTTCTCTCTTCAGGGAGCCTCAAGCATCTTGTCAGTGTTTACTTGAAGATTCGTTCAACAGCACAGTCTTGTGCTCCAGCTGCAGGCGAGAGAACAGCTTGAATCTCCTGGGTTCTGAGACACCTTTAAAAATGCCCATCCCAAGCAGAGCAGCCCGATAGCCCCGATACACCGACCGCTCCTTTTTGTCAGCACGTTACCTGACCTACTGCAGCTGACAGAAAAAGCAGCTGACCAGGCACCCAACCAGCACAAAGCCTCCCCTGCAGCCACAGAAATGCCTCCTTCTAATTGCTTTCAAAACAGCAAAAAAAGTTCCAGCCTGGCTCTGAGCGTCACAACACAGGACAGCAGTTCTCTACGTGTCCTAACCTTGCTAATATTTGCTCTTGACCCCACCAGCCCGCATCGATCTATGAGGACTGAAAGTGTTTTTTATTACTGTCTTTGTTAATACCTGCTCGCTACACGTCTGCAAAGAAAAATGAGTGGTAGATGAGTAAAACATTGTTAGTTTTTCATCATCCGTTCCCTCCTGATTGCTCAAGTTTAGCAAGCAAAGTTTTTTTGGCCTTGGCTCATAAAAGTGCCAGTGTAATATTGCAAGAGAAGTTACAATCCACGTAAAAGAAGATTTTAACCTACCTAACCTATTACCATGTGAGCAAAAATTACGAAAGGTTAGATTACAAGTGTGTTTTTTTTTAAAAAAAAAAACTCTTAGAAAGGCCACATTGTTATTTCCCTGGATCAGAAGTGACAAAAGTCCCAAAATATTTGAAGGCTACAGATGGGCATTTCATCTCAGACTGTAGCAAGTAAAGCTCTTTCCAATTTGTGTAAAATCTGCTCATAAAATATCGCACACATCTGCTGATGATTCCAGCACAGTTAACGTACTCTCTATAAAATCATGCCCTTTCAACACCACCCTCAGGAGGATACTAATGAACACCAGAACACGTGGGAGACGCGTTCTGCTCAGGATGTCTGCAGTCACCAAGTGGTTAATGGTACAGGAAGCTAATGCCTTCTAGAGGCTAAAATTGTATTACTAACTAAAAAAGACTTAGCAGAAGCATACTTACCATCTAGCATGCTTGTCCCTGCTTAACAGTGATGCTTTCAGGTAGAGCCAGCACATTGAAGAACAGAGAAAAGGGGGTTTGTGTGTACTTCCTCGAAGCACTCACAGCTTCAGGTAGCAAATGCTCATTTTTATCATTTTTCCTCAGGAGAGCTCATTCTAGCCCCGTCAGCTACAGCCCTGGTTGTGATTACGGGTGGAATTTTGGTCTGCTGACCATTTCTCCCTTCAGAGGGAACCTGTTCACATGTTTGTACTTCCCTTTAGGCAACATTTTATTTTCCTTCTTTCAATAAATGATAACAATGTGGAAATAGAGCACCCCAAAACATGGCAAGACTCAAACCTTGCTGACCTGCCCTGCATCACTGGTGCACCAACTGACTGATGCTTGCAACACGAAGGGGAAAATGAAATCTGACTCCTGCCTCAGTTTCCAGACAGCAGAACTAACAGATGATTTACCAGTCTGGCTTGCTTCTACGTTAAATTCCTCTTCCCAGCTTCACTCAGCCACTTGTATTCAATGATGGAAAAGCCACAGGAACTGAACTGGAAAAGCAGTTTCCAGGGTGAGCCCCAGCTAACTGGTACTCAGAGCACCTGCGATTTATGTTGAACTCATCAAGGTTTTTTCTCATCCTGACCTAAAAGCATACAGAGACTAACATTATGAAAGTGGAACTGAACAAGCAATGAAAAAGAAACAACTAAGCAGCTACTATGGGTATCTGTGCTTAAAAGGTGTGAGAGAATACTGCAGAGGATGTCAGAAATGACATGATTTAACACTCAAGACCAAATCTTGTAGCCCTTCCTTGTGACTTCAAAGGACGTGTATGTCTTTGCATAGTCTTGAAATTGAATTGCTTCGTAATATCCAAAAAAGTGGCTTGAAAATATCAGAAAGAAACATTTGAAATACCTTTGCCAATATGTTCAGCTCCTTTTTTGTTATTATTATTTTTTTATTTGGGGTGGGGTGGGTATCTCAGATGGAGAAAGCAAAGGAAATCAACATCTAAAAGATTGCTTCTTTTTAATTGCAACTAGTTCTACTTATTGACTTCTAAAATTACCTACGCAGTCTGACGTTTACTAGCACTTACTCTTAGATGTTATTATTGGTAATTGCTGTGTTATGATTACAAAGCACTGGCATAAATCTCACTCAGCACCTCTTTGGGTTTCTGTGGGCAGAACATTCACATGCTCCTCTCTGACCCCATGTTCCTAATTATTCACCGTACACGCCCATGCGCAACTCATCACCAACTCAATCAACCCAAACACCAGCTGAATCCAGCTGGTCTAGAAATCTTAGTATGCTTTATGCTAAACCATCAGTTTCATCTCTTTTGAATTTACTTTTCTTCTTGGGTTATTTTAGAAGCCGATTAGAAAGTTTCTCTTGTTAGGCACCATGGCCAGATGGACTACATTTGATGCAAATGCCAAGGAGACGCATAGTCCAAGCAGGAAAATACAAGTTGATTCCCACCCACAGCTACCATTCTCCAAAAGAGATAAGGAATACTGATTTTAGCAGCAAACACAGCCTAAAACACAGCTAAATGTTTCCTCCTGAACCCACGATACGCAGCTGGCACGCAGCTGCTGCCAGGGTAAAGGCAGCAGCTCACTTAAGAAAGGGGCAACCCATCCAGAAGGTCCCATCATCCAGATCTGGCCACCATAACTGCCAAAGCTGGTTTCCACCCCAGTCGGAAAGTATTTTGGTGAAGTGCACCTTCCTGGAGGGTTCAGTGAGAATTTGCTTCCTGAAAATCTAGCAAGAACATATCTGAAGTGTTTTATGTATTATGCCAACGTTAACAGGGAGAACGACAAGACCTGGGTCGAAGCCAGCTAATCCAAAGGCCTGTTCTTAAATAAACAGTGGAAAACCACTCCACTTCAGAGTCTCCTGCAAAAAACCCATACAGGAAATCTCTGCTTTACCCTTTCCTCTGAACCAATTGTGCCAAGTAAGGTTAAATGATAATCTTGTAACAGGCATATATGCAAAATAGTAAGCCTTTGTTTGAAAATATCTGGAAGGCAGCTGGGAGCTCTGAACACTATGTAACTAAATTAAGCTAAGTTTGGACCACATAATGACTTTGTTTTTAAATAAATCCCCTGTAGTAAAAAGAGACAGAATGGTAATTTTGGAGACCAAAACTGTCTCCTCCTTATTAACAGGATGGGTACAACACAAGCAGTACTAGAGCACGTTGTTCCCACACATCTGTTTCTACTAACTTACTTTTGGAGCCACCTTTAAATCTCAAAAGAATCACATCTCCTTGGGCCTCCTCTTCTTCTTCCATCCACCTACAGAAGCTGTGCCCACACAGCCTTTAATTTCAAAGAAGAAATCAACAGGTTGCTCACATCCCAGCATCATTTCTATAGGTGTCTAATTACTGCAGCCCCTGCTCTCCGCATTTAATGGACTCACAGCTTTTCAGATTTTAAAGCAGTTTTAGTCGGTATGATGCACAGAGTAAGAACCCATTTGTTTTCTCGCTTACGTGTTAGGAGAAGGTAGCATGCAGATCATCACAGCGGGGTTTCCAATCTCCCTAGTTTAGTCAGAACTTTAATGAAACTACCAAAAAAAGGGCTGGCCGTGCTGGTAAATCCCACAGCAGGGAGGATGATAAGCTCAGGTCACCAGTAAGCAACAAGTTTAGCCTCTACCATCCTGTACCAGACTTGAAAAAGTGATAGGACTGAGAGGGCTGGCCCCCAGCCGCTCACTCCTCCTACCTTTGGGGACACAACTGCCTGGGAAGTTAGAGCAAATCTGCTTTTGACCTTACAGTAAAGTGCAGGTACCATTACACATCCAAGTAGTAGCAAGATCTGACACAGACTGCTGTGTGGTTTTTAAGGCTGAATTACTCAGGCTTTTTGACCTCGTGCTGCCATATAAAAACTGCATTTCTCCCAATATGGCTCCATACAGCCAGGTCCCCCAAGCACCTGCAAAGACACACCTGAAACTTAGGAAGGCGGGTTTAGATTATCAATCGCTTACAGTGGCTACCTTAAAAACCTACGCAATTTTTTCCAGATGTTGCTTAAGGTCTATTTACTGTACATTAAGTTCTATTTATTGTCAGTGCTGGATTCTCTCAGTGGCTGTGTTAAGAAAGCAGCCTCATGTTATACACGCACTCTATGTAGAGTACACAGTCCAAGGTTTTAGGAACCATTCCAGTTAAGGAGTCATAATGATTAAAAAGCAAAACACAGCTCATTGCTATGAGCATCATAGCCATGACACATAGTAATAATAATTTCTTTAATAGCACAAACCAGACATTTTACAACAGGAAATATTTATATGAATGTGCGCTTTGGAGATGCTCAAAGAATAAGATGTGCTTCAGCACAGAATAGCCAACTTTTGGAGACTCAGATTGTGGCCATTAGAATACAATTTTAAAAGGTATTTGTGCTGCTGACACCATAAATAAAATTTTAAGAGTGGATGCAGTATAGACAATAAGTGAGGAATTCCCAGGCACTGACTCGGTAACATATCTCATCCCAAACACATCCCAAAGAGCGAGACAAGGCTTCCACTCCGGGCACATTCTGTTCAGTTTTCCATCCTACTATTCTCACTGCTAAAACAACCACAGCTGTTTTATATCAGGACACGCAGCGTTCGTGAGCCACCCCGAGGCAAGGACGTGGCACAGAGCAGGCACCACGAACTCACCCCAAGGTACATCACTCAGGCTGTCCCCTGCTGACACGCAGGCTGTCCTCAGTTTCCCTGGGGGCAGAGCCGAAGTGCCTTGCCCTCTGCAGGGTTTACGCTGGATGGCATGATGAGTATTTCTTATCTTGAGGTGATTAGTTACGGAGGTGTTCTTTTAAAGGAGTGAAGACAAGGCACAGCCCTGCCAAACAGCAAGCCAGTTCCTATGACAACTTTCCACTGCAGCCTGGCTGGAGACCATTAATCCACCTTCCCCCAGGCCAAGCAGCTCCTAGGTGGTAACGTTACCGTAGGTCATCGCAGACCTCTGTAGGATTTTCCCCAACGGCAGGATCCGTGGTACGGAACCACCCAGATCCTGCAGCACTCCCTAACACCAAATTCCTAAAAAAAGAGCATGTTAGTTAGCCAAGTGTGACTATGAATACTTCAAGGGTGCGTGTCAGGAGGATGGGGCCGGTCTTTTTTCAGAGTTGCCCAGGGACAGGACAAGAGGGAATGGGTACAAACCATCTAAACACGAGGAACTTCTTGACTTTGAGGGTGGCAGAGCCCTGGCAGAGGCTGCCCAGAGAGGTGGTGGAGTCTCCATCTCTGGAGACATTCAAACCCCACCTGGACACGTTCCTGTGGGACCTGCTCTGGGTGGCCCTGCTTTGGCAGGGGGTAGGACTAGATGATCTCCAGAGATC
>VZRU01001130.1:611-69708 GCA_013398155.1 Pedionomus torquatus
GTTAAATGTTAGGAAGGAATTCTTTACTGTCAGGGTAGTGAGACGCTGGCCCAGGTTGCCCAGAGAAGCTGTGGGTGCCTCATCCCTGGAGGGGTCCAGGGCCGGGCTGGATGGTGTTTTGGTCACCCTGGGAGGTGTCTCTGCCTGAGGGTTTTGGAACTACGTATTTTTCAAGGTCTCTACCAATTTAAACCATTCTGTGATTGGAGTTGGGCCGGGTTCCCCCTCTCTGCTGGTGGTCGTTTCTAGGTCTGTGAGTCCTGCTGCAGATACTCCCTGCCCAAGGCTCTGCTGTGCCTCAGAACTGTAGATTTTGTGCTTCTTGGTGCTGTGTCCGTTGGGCTGTGGTCCTTTCTCCTGTCCCTGCAAGCTTGTATGTGACAGCTATTTTCAAGCAGGTCATGACAGGTATTCCCCCGGGGTTGTTTTTCCTGTCGGCTGTTTCCTGTGTGTTTCCACTTCTGTTTTATGTGGTTGCATTTATAATCGTATTTCCCTCAGTCATCACTTCCCCAAAAGCCCTTAATGTCTTTCAACCTTTCTAAAGAGGGGGTCTGATGAAATCTCTGTTAAACTTGAAAAAATTTTTTTACAGTGGGGGTGTTGAGACCCTGGTCCAGGTTGCCCAGAGAACCTGGAGGGGTTCAGGGCCAGGTTGGAGGGGGCTTGGAGCAACCTGATCTGGTGGGAGGTGTCCTTGCCCAGGGCAGGGAGTGGGAAAGGGTGGGCTCTAAGGTCCCTTCCAAGCCAAAGCATTCTGTGATCTGTTGTGTTGTCATAGCTGTTTCTGCAGCTCTCTGGGAAGTGCAGTGCTGAGTGAGAGGCATCGCCACCGCTGAGCTTGGGCTGTGTGATGGGACAGGGAGTGCTCTGGACCAGCTTCTCAGGGAATGTTTTCTGTTTCAATTGTCAAGTCAGCTCATGCTATAACATATTATTTAACAGGCTTTTTTAATTCTTTCATAAAAATACTTTTGTGAAATACTTTCATAAAATACTTTGAGAAGTTTTATTAGTGACATAATATACTAGAGTTTAATTTGCTTGTGTTTTTTCCTTTTTGTTTTTAGATCATTTAATCCCTTCACAGTATTTTAATGAGCTGATACTTTGAATAAAAAGGAAAAAATGATGTCAAGGCAGGCCTTTCTCTGCAGTTTGGGATCTCTGTATTTGTCCCTTCTGTTTGTATTTCTTCTAATGGATGTTTATGCAAGACCTGCAAATAATTCAGCCCTCAAAGAAAAGTCAGCTGACAGTAAAGATGAGAATGAGATATTGCCCCCAGATCACTTGAACGGGATCAAAATGGAGATGGATGGACATCTGAACAAAGAATTTCATCAAGAAGTTTTTCTAGGAAAAGAGATGGAAGAGTTTGAGGAAGATTCAGAACCCAGAAAAAATAGGAAGAAGCTTATGGTCATCTTCTCAAAGTAAGTTATTGTTGTGAACACTGTGGCCTCTTTCTTTGTTTTTCAGAGTAAAATTAGCAAATTTTTCTGTAATATTAGAAACCTGTAATGATGAGGGGGAAAACATCATATTATAAGCGCTGTGTTCATTTTATTATGGTACTAATGTACCTCTATAAACCATTCTCAGGAGTGTTTTTCCCTTTTATAACGCACTTCTTGTGCTACATAAGGTTTGTGACGGCTAATAAACGGCCTAGATGTCAGCAAGCGTAACAGAAATGGAAATCAAACTCAGTGCATACTTCTAGACACTAGGTGGCAGAATTGGTTTTGTTTGGATTTTTGCAGCAGAGGATTAATTTTATTAGAACACTTTAAATTACTTAGGTGTTCTGAATACTGAAGGTGGTGTGAGGATGCACATATACTTGAGATAAAATGAAAAGATTTAACAAAGCTTTTTTTTTTTTTCTGCAAACTTTTTGTTAACAGGGAAAAAATACCAGTTAATAACATCAGATTGTTTTTGTCTTGGTGTTGAGTGAAGGCAGCTAAAGCAAATAGGCAAACCAGAGTGCCTGTTTCATGTAGAGTAGGATCTTATTATTATGTCTGCTCTTCAGACCGCTCACTTCATTGGTGGGCTATGTACAAATATTAACATAGTGCTTAGAAGGTTTCATTTTCTTTGTTGCTGCGTGTTCATTGGAAACTTTCAGCAGATAGCTGGTAACTTGCCATTCACAAATTGCAAGCTCTGTTCATTTCTGCCTGTTATGAAAGAGTTTGTCTTAGGAAGCTTAAAGCAATTGGGTTCGAGATCAGCTTTGCTCAGATACTTAAAATGATCAGATTAGAAATGTAGAAGAGTGTTCTGAGGAGTATGGTTGCTTTCTAGACATACTCTTAAAGGTTGATGAAAAGAGAAATACAATGAACTTGTGTGAGAAGCTCGTAAGTCACAGGCTTCCAGCTGCTTTGGAAACTTTCTTTGAAGACATAACGAAAACAAACAATGTGGTGTTAATTAATGACAGCTGGGATCCTGTGGTGTGCCACTATGATATAAAGTAGTCAGTTGAAAGCACACATTATTATCTATTGAAAATAAAGCTGAAACAAGGAAGTAAAGCTCCCCAAACTATGGTGTTTCTTTCTTTTTTCTAGGAGGGCAAGCTGTCTGTGACTGAAAGTACAAGTGGTATTTCATAATTCTGTATTTCAGTTTCTGAAGTCACTCTTTACTTGGAGGACAAGACTAAACTGTCTATAGAAGAGTTTTTTACTAGTTAAACTGTACTTCTCCTGATTGCCAAAAAAGTTACTGTAGTTTTCATTTAAATAGTTAAAATTAGCCTGAAACCTATAAAAAAATCTGTTGCTGTATGGTGTAGTTTAGCTTGTGTAGGTGGGTGTTGATGGGAGGGAAGAAGGATGAACATTGAAATCAATCAAGCATGTTTATGGTGTTTATTGCCTTAGATAGTAACCTTGTGACAGGACTGTATCGTATATTTCACACAGTTATAGATATTCCTCTCAAAAGCAGAAGTGCTCTTCATGGACTCTGAAAGGATTTCCGCTCACCTTGTACGGTGGGTGCCTGCTCATTCTAGAAAATCTGAGCCGTTGAAGACTACTTTTGAGCTGTGGTAGCAGCACAAAGGTGTACTTCCATGAGCTAAATGAGCAATAAATGGGATGTTTGTTACCTTTCTCCCTAGTAACAATGTGATTTAGGTGGAAAGTACAGCCTGGAGGAACTAAGTTTGATAGCTTTGATCTAAGGAAACTAGAATGTTAAATGTTGAGGGGAAAAACCTTTGTTTTCCTGTGTCATTTTTGATAGTAGTTATTCTTTCTCAAAAGCCACATTTGTTCACCTGGTAAGTGCAAGGTGGCACGAGGGGAACATGACTGTTTTACTGATCTTGCCATTGATACTCAAAAGTTGTGAATGCTGAGGCTGTGCATATGTGTATGAAAAGACATGATACAATATTTAAAACCACTAATACTGCATTTATTAATTCAGCTAAGTGTTGTAGAAGATTAGGTTCTGGGGTTATTTGGCTTAAGCTTTTAACATTTAGTTGACATTTAAAGGCAAATCACATATTTAATAACTTGAGTTTCACTAACACTTCAGTCCTGATACAAACAGATAAAAAAGCCAAAGTCAAGCTGGGGATTTTTTGTTGTGTTTTACTTTGTTGCTTTTTTAAAATTCAGCCAGAGTGGTTTTGGTATGCTTTAAATAGAATCTTGCCTTCTAAATGTTAGTGATGCCTTTTTAGTTTGAAATAGCCTCAAATCTGTTTTGAATAAATACTTAGTGATCTGCTCAAAAAAACCTTAAAGTGGCACTTTATTGCTTTTTGTATTTTTCTTGAATTGTAATTTTTATATTAACTTCTTTTCAATGAAATAAGCGTTAATGGAATTGATGGTGTGGCAGTGTTTCTTACTACATAAAGCAGTATTGGCAGTACAATAAGATCAGTGGATTGTCAGATCGGATGTTTAATGATAATTTTAGGGAGATGGAAAAGGCTTGGTTCTGTAGCTCAGTAGTTCAGTAGCACTGAGGACAAGCATATGCAAGTGAGCCTGATAACACAGAAACTTAACAGGGAACAAATGTCTGTGTTCAGAATTAAAAACTGTCAGCTCTAACGTGTTAGCAGAGATCACAGTGTTCCAGATCCAGAGATTAAAGTATCAAAACTTTCCCCCCAGTCCCCAAATGTAAATCTTGTTTGCAATTCATCCGTAGGGTGGATATAAATAATGATAAAAAGATAAGTGCGAAAGAGATGCAGCGCTGGATCATGGAAAAGACAGATGAACATTTTCAGGAAGCCGTGGAAGAGAATAAAATGCATTTCCGAGCTGTGGACCCTGATGGTGATGGTAAGATGAGTGATTCCTTCATGTCCTGATGACATCTTAAGGCAGTTGGTAGCAGCCAGAACTACGGGCTACTCTTTGGACATGCTGTGATAAAATCCAAGTCCCTTTGCACTGCAAATTACAATGTTATCACAGTTTTGATCCACACAGAAGACGGTAGAGCAAATAACTGATGTGCTCCAGTCAGTATTGTAGTTCTGTGTTGACTACAATATTATTTCACTTGTGGTCATAGGAAATTGTAACAAGGGGCTCTGCCAGGGATGGGATGACATAAAGAGGTTATTTTTACAAGGCCTGTTTGGTCTACAGACACAGAAAAGTGAATCAATTGATAGTTTTCGTGTTACCATGCACAAAGCCTAGTGTGATGGTTGTAGTGCTGACCCAAAAGATTTTAGCTCATGCTGTTTGAAGTAATGAGACCAAAAGCTCGTCATTTAAGCATCCTGTGTCTTGTCTGACACACTTGTCTCTTCCTTACAGGCCATGTGTACTGGGATGAATATAAAATCAAATTTTTGGCAAGTAAGGGCTTTAATGAAAAGGAGATTGCAGAGAAGATAAAAAACAATGAAGAGCTGAAAATAGATGAAGAAAGTAAGTGCAGACTGTTGGTGTGCACCGGTTTTTCTTTTACTTTGCTAAAACCTGAATGTCAAAGCTGTTCTTAATATGAGATGAATGTTTTAGTTGCTTCAATAGTCTTCAAAGTCTGCTTCAACACAAATGTAGAATGTATAAGACAAGGTAGAAATACGGGATTTGCTTCCAGCCCAGATCTACCTTCTCAGCACTCTTGCTGTGAATATTTAACAGTGAAAAATTTCAGTTGCTTATTTGTTACTGTCTGTTTGAGTAGTTTTCATTTATTTAACAGTCTGCTAAAATGTGCCAGATCTGTGTTGTCTGTGGACCGTTGTATTGTTCATGCTGGAACCAGGTTGCCTGTTGCTCCAAAAGAAATGGAGCTGCTCTGCACGATTTCTGTTGTAAAATTAGGGAGCGGTGTGCGTGCTGTCAAACAGTGCTGTGTTTGAATAGGTCTGCGCTCAGGCACTGCAGAGCGTATGGGAAGTTAATAGCAGAAGGTTGGCGAACAGTTATTTTGTCTGAGCTCTCTATTATGGAGAAGGATTGATTCTTTAGTTTAGCGAGGCTGGTAATTTCTTCCTTATTGCTTTTGAAACTTTCATCTGAATCTGGCTCTGTAGAGACCTGGTAACTCTGAACAGAGTCATCTCCCTACTCTCCCCCATCTAAAAGTGCTTAATTTTACTGTTAAGTAAAAGAAGAAGCCTTAGCCTTTCCTTGCAGGAATTAGTCATTTAAAAGTAGGTTATGCTATATTTTCCATTCATCAAAAAGCAACTAAAATGCAAATGAGCCTTTGAATTTTATGGCAGGGAAAACACCTGTACAGCATGTTCTATGGCGGTGTGGTTAACTACAGTTTACAGGAATGCTCATCAGATAAGATTTGCTGAATGAGGGGAGTGTGTACATAATCATTTTTCTACCTGGGTAACAAGCCTTGTTTGGGAAAATCAAATTAGTTATCTACTGCTTCCTGAAGATGAGAGACAAAACTTAATTGTGTACTCTAGTGCAGTGTAAAAGTACTCTTTTTCGGTCTGTATAATAAAACAATAACTGAACATGTGTATCTTAAGGCACATTCTGAGTCTTGTGCAGAAACACACTACAGATTGTGTGTCAGGCCCAAAATAGGGACACAACTTCATTTAGCTTATGCAGATGAGAGTTTCAACGGATGACTGACAGTTGAGTTTCATTTAAGCCTGAGGAAGGAGGGTGGGCCAAAGGGCATGGATGTGTAACTTCTAACATTTGGGGTTGGCTGTAGTGGAAAACCACAAGTCAGTGATTTGATTATTCTGTGTTTACTTGTGTCCTTTATAAAACTAGAATTTGCCAGTTTCAAACTTGCCTTAAAATTCATATTAAGACCCTGAGGGATTTCTTTACTCTTCACAAAGAAATGTTACTTTTAACTGCAATTAGCAGTTACAAAAGTGTAGATGTGACTGTTGCTTTTTTTGTAACTCAATCAAAAGCATGCAGGAGCTATTCGAACTGATCTTTTTTTAAATTAATAAGCTGTCTTATCTGAAGACTGTAGTCCTTTGGAGTGTTTTTAAAACTTGTGAAAAGCAAAGGCTTCAGATTTGTGTTTTGTTGGTATATTTTGGAGATAGCAGGGTGTGTTACAGTCAGTATTTTTTTCCAGTGTGTCATTTAGAAAATGCCTACACCAGAAAATAATAGCTCTACACAGGTATTTTCTTCCTGTTTGGTTATGTTCAGGACCGCTAGGTGCACATAATACTCATGTTGTGTGTTGTGGGGTAGTTTTTTCTGTTCTTCAAATCAGATGCATGGTTTGAAAAGCGGAAACTCATGTACAAATTGTGATTCTCAGTTGAGTTTAGGAGAAACTCACTCTAAAAAGTGCTTGTCTGCACGATGTAAGATGAAATGGAAGAATTGGAAATGTAAAGTGATTTTGTTGTTGATGTATCTGTGCGCGCATACTTCAGCTTGCATTTGCTGCTTGTTCTTTCAGCAAAAATGTTTCCTTTTATTATGAAAGTGATAACTAAAGCATATGCAGAGCTTAGGTTTGAAGTCAAAGCGTTTTCTGGTACGGAATAGATGGAGCAAAAAAGAGTACTAAGTCCCTGTATCCTTAAATGACTGAAAACTAAGTACACTCTTGGTGCTTCACTTGGCATCTGTCCGTGATGTTTCCAGACTTCCTTTTGTAGAAGGACTCTCTTCAATTTCTGGTACTGCCAACAAACCACATTTTTAGGCTGATGTATCAGAATCTAAGGATTGAATACTAGATGTGTAGATGTGTATAGTTGCACTAGATGTGTAACTAGATGACACTACTTGCACTTTGTTCTGCTTCAGCACCTGCTTTCCCTGGGAGTTGACCTGTATAATAACTGATTTGTAGGTCGTCTTCATTTAAACAATTGACTTAGCAGGGGAAGGTATATTTTATGAACTTCAAATAGATTTAACATGATAGCTTAAATCTTTTTCTTAAATTTCTAGCCCAGGAAGTTTTAGATAACCTGAAGGATCGATGGTACCAAGCTGACAACCCACCTCCTGATCTGTTGTTGAATGAAGAAGAATTCTTGTCCTTCCTTCATCCGGAGCACAGCAGGGGAATGCTGAAGTTTATGGTGAAAGAAATCATCCGAGATTTGGGTATGCCGTTTTAAAACGCGTTTCTTGGCAATTGTTTACTTGCAAATTGTTTTATGTGGGAGACATTGTTAGGTCGTTGTACTGTCATGGATCAGTATTAAGTTTTGGCACATCTTGGTTGCCCTGTTCTACACGTTTTCCGTGTGATGAGTAAGGAAAACAAACTGTTAGCAAGAATGCTGGCATCTCTGGAGTTGTGTGTGCATCTGTTAAGGCTAAATTTAGTCTGTGGTTGTTAAAGAAGAGCACAATATTATATTTTAGAAAGATACTACCAGTACTTCATGCAAAGATTATCAGCTGTCACTACTTCACACTGAAGTGCTGGTGCATTGTAGTGTTGTTGTAGCAGTAATAGGTTTGATGAATAGTAAAATATTGTAAAAATATATTGATGTGAATGTTCCATGGGAAGGGCATTTATTGCCTTGTACTTCCTCAGTACAGCAATCATGTAAGAATTGTGATGTACAGTTGTGAAAGTGGAAATAAATGGTTGAGGTTTCTAAGAAAATAATAATAGTTTTTCTTAAATTAATAAGTATTGGCACGTACGGGGCTTTTTTTCTGTTTAGTCAATAGTGGTGGATTTGTAGAACTGCTGCACCACCTGGCTTTAAAAAAAAAAAGAGAACTATGACTTTGCTAGTTGTAAGTTTAATAAATATGAAGAGTTTCCAGTGATAGTTGAGTGTGACACGCACAGAGGGAACAACTCTAGCACACAGTCTTTTATGAGGGTTAATTTACTTGAATGCTAGTACAGGGGAGACTGGATACAGCTGTAAGAAGATTCCTGTTGCAGTAGATTGTTGAAAAAGAGGGGGGGGGAAGCACCCAGCTTTGATACCTGATGTTTCCTTTCAGTTCAGTAAAATTCTTTTGGTTTAATATATTGATGAAGGCATGTTTTTTAGTCTTCTAAAACATTGTGTGTACACCCTAATAGAGACTTCTTGGCTAACCGAAGATAAAAATGGTAACTGTTATTCTCTGCTAGAGTCAGGATTGTGCACTGCTGAAACCAGGCAGACTGTACCCATGACATCTCTGACACAAAGGAATTTCTCATTTTTCATGGGCATTAAGCAAATGCTTCTCAGTTACTGTGCACTTCTGTTGTAGATCAAGACGGAGATAAGAAACTTACCCTGTCAGAGTTCATTTCATTACCTGTTGGTACTGTAGAGAACCAGCAAGCTCAAGACATTGATGACGACTGGGTAAAAGACAGAAGGAAGGAATTTGAGGAGGTCATTGATGCTAACCATGATGGCATCGTCACAATGGAAGAGCTGGAGGTAAGTCTTCCTCAGATAGTTAGTTCCAGCATTTTTAAAACCAGTAGTTGGTTTTTTAAATACAGGATTGAAAGTACTTTAGAGAATACAAAGTCCAAAACTATTTGAATTAACGGTGCAGCGTGTCTATTTTACAAAACTTTGGAACACTATTGTTCTGTAGTGCTTGGAGATAATGTTGTTATGATTTTGTTAAAGAGGATGGGGAGTTTTCCTTGCCACAACTGTTATTCATAGATATGCTTATGGGTTTTTTTTGTCACAGACACTCGGATGGATATGGAGTGCATGAAAGCAAGTCATGGGCTGCATTAGCTGCACTTGTTAATGGGACAATGAGTCATACTTTCAGTTGCAAAAAGAGTAACTGGCAACCTGTATATTCATTTGAAATAAAAGAAACCAAAAAAACCCAACCCAACTACCAACAAACCCCATTGTCATAATAGCCTAGAAAATAGCAGAGATCTCTTGTCTTTCAGTGTGTTTTTCTAAAAAAAAAAAAAGACCAAACCTGAATTCTTCTTTTCAAGTGTGGATTCTAGTTTGTGGCGCTTTTGGTCTTTGGTTTGCAGAAGTAAAGCTTTCTTCTAATAATTCTGTCTGCAGAAAAGCCTACCAAACATAAAATATTTTGCAGCCTACAGTTGTGGCACTTTTGTGGCCAAAGGAAGAGGCTTGTGGCTCACTTTTTGCTTTCCTTTATTTCTAGGTGTAAAAATATACTTTGTCAAGCAGAATTCACACTGCAGCATGGCAGTGCAAGAGGAGAACCTCTCAAATTCATCCCCTGAGTCAGGATGAACGTTAAAAGTTCCCTTTTCAGTATGCAAATAAAGTGGGCATGAAGAGTAGCAACAGTATGGATAAACAGTTTTATTGTGACACAGACAATGTTAATAGCTTTTTTAATTGAGATTTTTGTTTTTAAAATAGCCATTTGATTTGTGAAGCCTTTGTATACACGTGAAGGTGTCAACGCACACACGTGTATGTCTTCTGGGAAGAAATTGAAGGTGATCTTGACTTTTACATGATGAAGTGCAGTGCTTGAAGTCTTCTCATCTATTTCAAGTTAGATGAAGGAGCAAAAGGCTTTGTTTCTGAGACTTCTGACCTCTCTAATGGCTGCCCGGTGGTTTAAAATGGAACAATAAAGTTCTAAATTGAACATGTTAACAAAAGATTAGATCCAAAATGAGAAAAGGTCATAGAGGTTGCCAGTGTTTGCCACTTCTTAATTTCAAATTTAGATTTCTTCATGAAATGCACCAGATATGATAGTCAATTTAGTTTGCAGCCAAAATGTCAGAATTATTTCTGTTGTAGACACTGGGAAAATCTGGATTTATGTTGGAACAGCCAAAGAAGCAGTGAGTGGAAAAATATCTAGGAGATACGTGTAAGCCTGTTAAAAAGATGTGCTAACACCTTTTCTCATGACTGATTTTCACTTTGGGATGGTTTATGTTGGTCTCGTAATTGCTGAAACTTAGAGCTAAGGTTCGTAATCCTGACGTGAAAATGTGTGCTTAGTGATTGAGAATTATTTTCTTATCTATTTTAGGAATACATGGATCCTATGAATGAATACAATGCTCTAAATGAAGCGAAGCAAATGATAGCAGTAGCAGATGAAAACCAAAACCATCACTTGGAGCTGGAGGAGATCCTGAAGTACAGTGAATACTTCACGGGCAGCAAGCTTATGGACTATGCACGGAACGTTCATGAGGAGTTCTGATCCTGCTCAGTTTTCCAGACCTCTGAAGCACTTTCTTGCTTTAAAAAAAAAAAAAGAAAAAAATGAAAGAAAAAAAATCCAACCCCCAAACAGACAGAAAATTACTTTGCTGCTATCTGTTACATGCCTACAGTGTGTTGTCCTAGATTAAAAACAACTTCCGTCCATACATGAGATCTACAGCTCTGTTGCCTTTGGTATAAGGGGAAAAAAAAAGAGTTCTGTAAGTAAGGGGGCATGTACTGGACTCCACCAGTTTGCCCTGGTTCATACAGTTAATCTAGCTGAAATTTCAGCTGCTTTTGGCTAACCATATTTGATGGAGGCTTCCTAATTATTTAACTCTTCTTGTTGCCCTCATAGCTGCTGATCCAGGGAAATCACAAATAACACTGAAAGATGTTTGCTTTTATACGGGGGATTGTGGTTCAGATAGGTGTGTTCTGACCTCAGGAGGATATCTGTGCATAGACTGATGGGCTAAATCTTCCAGTGTTTTTCTCAGTGCGTTTCAACCTACTTACATACTGTTGAGAATGAAATGCAAGTTCTCCCTCCATCACTGAACCATCTGTAGGAGCAGATTTTAAAAGGAAAACTGGTTATGGTGTGGCAGGTTTTGTTTGCAAATGCACTGCGAATGTGAGTGACTTGAGATTGCTTATGTCTTAAAAGAATCAAATTTCAACCTAAAATGAAACAACGGGGAAGGTTTCTTTGTGGACTTCAAGATGTTGGAGAGACCAGTGTGATTCTCCTAGGGGGGGTGGTTGTTACTTAACTAAAATTCATTGTTAAAACTAGTTTAATTACTTGCCTCTGTGCAAATTAATATGCCCATGAATTTATGAATGATGAAGGTGAGGGAAATACAGGCTTTGCTTTTGTGCTGCTTTTGCTGGAGCAATGTACAGTCAGCACTTGGGAAGCTTTTTAATCAGTCTGGTTTTGGGTAATCTCTGAAGACATCTTGCAACAGAAGGGTCATATCCACTACTGTCTAAAATAGAAAAATTATTTTTACTCCGGTTCCATCTTTACTGTAAAAACCCCTCTGAAGGGTTGCCTGAAAATCCAAGTGAGATGTTATATTTGATTAAATTTATTCTCTTAATATAATGTAAATATAAGTATTGCTGTCTTTCTGTTTCGGTATTCCCTCTCTCCTTTTATTTTTGTTTGTTTGTTTGTTTGTTTTTGTTAAATGGCTTGTATCAGAGTCTTCTTTTATACATATCTTTTTTTTCATTAAATATTTTTCTCCATGCTTTGGAAAAGTTGCTGGTTTTAGGTTTGTCAGTGAGTGTGGAAAAACTGAAACTGTTCAGAGGACAGACGAATTAAAACAGCATTTTGAAAGAACTGCAAGGTATAAATTCAGTTGATAATCTCGTGTTAAAATGAGTTTAGAACGTCTGCCAGATTAGTCAGCCCCATCTCCCACCCCCTACTGATGTCCCACGTGTTACTTTATTGGGGAGATTTTAACGTGGCTAGAAAATGGAGATTTTCAAAACAAAATCCCGTGTCTAAAAATGTGGTGCTTGGTGGGAAGTCATGGGTATGGCTGGTTTCGATTGATTGGCAACAGGTCTGGGTTTTGCTTTGCTGTTAACTAAGGCCTCCCAAATATCCAATGAACCCCACTTTGAACTGACAGGAAATTATACATGGAAACATGCAAGTTTTCAACATGGCTGTTGGCAATTTAGTTAAGACAAAAGTTTTAGTAATATTTGATAATTGTATAAATACCCTGACTGCGGTCTTGTCTTGTACTCCAGTCGTTTGCACAATGTAGATAGAACTGGAGTTGACAAGTTCTGTCTTCTCACACCTGAGAGAGCAAGTGTTGGTTTGTGGAGGGATTCTTGAGCAGCTGAAATAGGCTGATGACATTTGGGACTTTATTGTCGGTAGAGGCAAAGATTTGCGTGCGCACTTATTAGTTTAATCATCTGGTAATGTGAGTATGGAATCCCTTGAAAAATAGAAGGTAACATAGTACTTAGCTACCAACTGCAAAAACGTTGAAGTATGTACTCTTCTTGCAGTATTTGCATCACAACTGATAAATCTGAAACTTGAGGAAAAACTGCAAAAAATTCATTTTTAATGTAAGCATGGAATTCTGCACCTTAACGTCTTTTGTTTTTCTCTGCCAGAAATCAGGATTGCATGTTAAATAACAGCTGTAAGGATAAAGTGGACTGCGTTTTCAGATTTGGAGGTACACCAGATTATTCCTGTCTTGGAATTTTAGAAGTTCAAGCTATTCTAATTTGTTCGTAGAGTTACTTATTTTTAAAAATTCTTTGAGTATTTTATATGCACTTAATCTTTCATAAATTCTTGTAGGCCCTTTCCTGACAGTATCAAACCTGGCAACACTTATGGATGCCATACACAAAAGTTGCATTCTCAAGATGGTGTGTGAAGTTTGTGTGCTAACTGCTCTTATTAAAAAACCATTTAATTTGTATTAGGGTATCCTTAACAAGAATACCAATATTTTGGGAGTTTTCAGTTTAAATGTAGATATCAGAATTTTAATCTTAATTTGTGAACATCACAGGAGTTTGCATTTTCAGTTTCTTAATGAATAATAATAGTCTACTGAGTATGTGAAGTCTACTGTTTGTGAAAGAGAATTGGGGGGGAAAAAAATCTGGTTAAATGTTGCTGAGGGAATGACTGAGTCACAAAACGCCATTTAGGTGGCATTGATTGCTGCTGGAGTGGGAGGAGATGTGGATGCTTCCTGTCTGCAGGTACCAAGTGTGAAGGTGGTCGAAATTCAGCTGGTGTGATTTACTTGCTCTTCAGGTTTGCTCCCTTTTGGAAAGAGTGGCTTTAAGGTATAGCTTCTTTTCCATAGCAGTTGTTTTCTACAATACTTGGAAAATAGGAGAAATAGAAAAATAGTTAACTGTTTTGCCTCGCTTTTGTCTCCCCTTTCAATCTTAAACAATCTTACAGAAATTTTAGAAAGAAATAGGAAACAGTGGTTCTGGCTGAGTTATGCCAGGATATTGCTGGTCAACCCTCCCAAATACTGCAGGCTGGTTGGGATTCCCAACAAACTTCTGCCCCAGTGAAATCTGCTTTGTGTTTCCGTGTACCTTGACTGTAGATCTGCTTTGTCTGGGAAGCCTGGCTATGGTTTTTAACTAGCGCAAATAAAACATCTTTGATTACTGCAGGATGTCTTGTTTACTTGGGCCTTTGGATAGGAGATGCTCAAGTCTCTTACAACCAGAAGACCTCAAATTTACATCCTAGATCAAATTAGATCACAAAAGATCAAATTAGTGACATTCTAATGGTAAGCCTGGAAAGTTAAACCTGCTAATTCCTGGTGCAACCACTTTTTTTCTCTGCTCTCTGTGCTGGTGTTAGGTGAGGGCAGGACTGCAATGCCAGCATGCTATTCATCTTCCCCCATTACTGTCCTATTCTGTCCTGTTCTCCTGACAGCCAGAAGGAGAAACCTTCTGGAGGTTTGGATTCCAGCGTTTATGTGCTTTTGTGCAACAAAATAGGCATCAAAAGCAGCTGGTACGTGATTATTGCATCCTTTGCTTTCCTTTGCTTCCAGCTCTGCTGGAGGCTTTTATTTCCATGGGGGCAAACGGTAGAGGTAGTGCAAAGTTGTTTTGTTTTGTTTTTCTTTGGAGGCACGATCTTACTTTTCTTATATGATGATGCAGGGAGTCTGATACTGAGTTGAAATGGAGACTGCAGATGCTTCTCATCGGCAGCTTTTGCTAGCTCCTGAGGGCAGTATCAAGATGACTGATGATTTGTGATTCCGCACTTTCCTTGAGAAGAGAAATGTATTAACAACGTTGTTTCTTGTGCAGCAATAAAAGTCACGGGTCTAGCGTTACCGTGAGACCAAGGGGAGAGAATCTGTCTGTACTTGTCCTTTTAAGAAGCAAGCCTGTGTGGGCTATGTGTTATTTTACCTGTGGCTCTCATCTGTAAAGGTTTTCGGGCGTTACCTCCGAATTGCTTTCATACTTTTCTTTACAGTAACAGGGATCATCTCTTCTAGTTCTCCTGGCACTCAAGGCCTGTGCTTTAATACAATGTAAAGAGGTATGTACCTGGAGGCACTCTGTTTTAAGGCTACAAATAGAAATCTTTTCATTAATGCTCTTCAGCGTGCTGTCTTTCTGCCTATGAATATTTTAGTCGCGAACTGCAAAAAATAGGTTTGTGGGGTGTGGAAAAAAGGATGGGGGCGTGGAGCACATGCTGGGACTTTCTCAGCAACTGACATATGTTCTGGTCTCCAGCAGTTCAGAGTCACTTCTCCAAGAGTTTGCCACCGTCGAGATTTTGCTGAGACATTAGGGCTGCATTATGGGAGCTGTAGGTTTTTACTCGCATTTTTCTACTGCTTTGTTCTTGTCGCTGGCAGTCCCTATCAGCCATGGCTTGGTATTGAAATGCAAAGAACATCACTATATTTTCCATGAAAAATGCTGCAAGGACTGTGCCCCTGGTAAGTGATTTTCACGGGATGTTAGTTGTGCTTTGCTCGATGTAATATCTATTAGTTAATAACCCACAGGTGGTAGAAAACGGCTCGAGGGAATTATCATTCAAATGTAGCAAGCATAAAATGAAGAAAGGTGACTTTCTTATCAGTCTAGACTGACAAAAGTTATTTCTGATACACCAAATTTAGGAGTCTCTTTGAAACAGCTACATTTTGTTTAATTTATTTGATGTGGCTCAGCTTTCTTAACATCATGGTCTGGTACGTTTTCATTGTGGGAATACTAGCTGAGAAAAGCTAGTAGCATTTCTGTTGTTCTCCTTTACCTATCACATAAAGAAGCTCAGAAATCGCATAGTACTGGAAAACATTAGGTAAATAATGCTTTTTCTAGTGATGATTTGTTAAGCTTTGTTCTGTAGCAAGGTTTATACTACTTAAGATTTGGTGGTTTTTTTCAGGAAAAAGATCCGATTGATTCATAGAGAGAGAACAGCAAATGTAGCTTGACAGGAAATGTATCTGTTTCCTCCTTTCTTATTGCAGGAACTCAAAGAATCTGAATTCTGAGTTTTGCACGTGTGGGTTTTTTCCCCCCACGGTCTGCATCTTCTCTGAAGGCAATACCCTCTTGAGAAGCACAAGTGCAAAATATCAAACCTCAAGTACTAGGTGGGATTTCATTCATGTAGAAGTGACTTAGAGAGGAAGTGCAACGATTAACAGGTAGTACCGCTGTTCAAGGGACAGTCCCCTTGTCAGAAGGGAGCATTTTTAGGACAGTCAATATTGGCTATGCTGAAAGGGTACATGTATGTGCTAGAGGGAGCGGAGATCGTGTCTGTAAATGCAGCTGCAACTTAAAAACTTGTTTTGGTTTTGTGTGCATCTTTCAGAATAGTTATTTTCTCTTAAGTAGTCCACGCTTAAATGGATGTGGTATGAGCTGATGTAGCAGTATTATCTTCAAAGATGCTAGTTGGAATAAATTCAACCTTTAATCTAAGACTTGAGGCGGTTTGTGTTACTCTCCAAACTATTTAAATTTGAGTGTTTCTGAACTCAATCTAAAGGCAGGCATACTTGTATGCAGATAAAGATCATCCTTTATCTCTAAATTTTTTTTGTTCTTCCTTATGCTGAACAACTTTTTCCTTTTTTTTTTTTAATTTTTTTTGCATTGTTAGCAAATCTGCTGCTCTTGGGGAAACACTTCTTCCTAGTCTCTTTCTGATGGTGTAGATTGTAAAAAATGTAGAAGTGATTAGCATATATTGTGGTCACTGAAAATCTCCTGTATTTTGCCACTGATATCACTTAATAAAATGCAGAGAAAATGAGAGTGAGCAAGAGCCTTAGTGCTCATTTTTCCCCCAACGAATGGGAAGTTGAAGAACCTAAGTGAAAGTAACAGTCTGTGAGGATAAGGATATATTTAAGCTCAGGTGTAAAAACCCTGGTTGCTAAAGCTGCCTATGTAGTTTATGGAGAGAAGCTGAGAGATAAAAGGAATATCTGACTCCTTTTCCAGAACCCGCTGTTAATATGCTCTTTCGGTTGGAGCGAGTGGCTTTGCCCACAAACCTTGTCATCCCAGTGCCTCAGCCTGAACTTCTCTGGAAGCACCGTGTATTGTACCAGTTGGAGTACGTGGGTGCAAGCATTCGGAGCTCCTTTCCAGACATAACGTGTGATGCACACATGCCGTTAGGAAGAGTAACAAGAGTAACAAATGCCCACCTTGCATCTTGTCTCACTGTTTGAGAAACGGAGCCGGTAACGTTTTTGATGTTGCTGGGCACCAATGCAGATACATATCAAAATCCAGCCACATTCTTTCATGCCTAATTGGCTTTCAGAATGCCAGCAGAAAGGTACTACAAACACTTATTCTTGACGGCTTCACTAATTAATTGTCTCTAAGGAAATTGTCTGTTGCCATCTTTTGTATCTGTTTGGAATTATTTTGGCTTGAATTGTGTGATTTATCTCATAAAGGAAAGCAGGATGTAACATGAAACGGTTGTTATTACACTGGAAATCGGACCAATTGCTGTGCTAAAAACCTGCTTTTTTCATAACTGACATTGGCTATGATGTCTAAACCGTATGAAAAGGTGGTCTGGAGAAGTGGTATTTGGTATCCACTGAGAGAATCATTTGGGGTATTGTCTCTACTCTCAGCAAGTCATCAGGCCCCTTCTAGCCCAGTTTGCTGCTTAATGTACAGTGATGCTATGGGTCAAAACTTTTAGGGATTCTGGCATGTCTAAACTGCTGAATGTTTTCAGCCAGAGTTGTAACAACTGTTGCTGTCTGGGCTCTCTTTCATTGTAATGCATGAAAATGAAGAGGACTTTATCCTGATAACAATCGTTTCCTCCTTCTACGTGGTCTTTCTTTCAGGTGAAAGAATGAGAAGCCGCTGCACAGCAACAGCAGACACAGTCTGTGCCCCCTGCCAAGATGAATACTTTAATAGTGAGCACAACCACAGCTTCTGCAAGAGTTGTACCATCTGCGACACCAGTAAGTCAGCAGTATCCTGGACATTTCTTGATAGGAATTTGGGAGGTGGTCGGTGTTCATATCTTTGGGTGCTCCTCAAATGCTGGTGACCAAGTCCAAACACTGGGTTATCGCTTCAGTAGCTGATACCTCCTCCTGGTTGGCGCTGATGGTAGAGCCTTCAGAGGGAAGCAGGCTTGCATGGCCTGAAAACTGGTGTTTTCAGAATTGCTAATAAACTGTGCTCTCAGTGGTTGTAAATAATGTTACTTTTTTTTTCTTGTCTCTTGCTTGCCCTGGATTCTGTTGTTGCCAGCAAAAGGGAGCAAGGAAGTGAAGAAGTGTGAGAAGACCTCTGACAGAATTTGCATGTGTGTTGCAGGCTACATGCCGGATGTCGGCCATCAACTGCAGAGCGGTGAGTTAGGGATGTGTCAGACTCTCCAAACTCTCACCTTCTCTTCAGGTGAGACAGTTGCCATTTCTTCATGTGGGGGCAGTTGTCCTTTGTCTCACTGATGTCTCCATGCGAGTGTGAATAGCAGGGTAGTTGTGTGAACTGTTGCTCTGTGATTCTTGAGCTGTCAGAAATCTTAATGCTCTCCTTGTTAATATCCATAATTAGCCAGTAGAGAAAACAGCAAACCTTGCTAGTTGCAGACTGAAGCGAGCCTCTGAGTGTATTGTCATTCTGAGCCAACGACTATGGTTTTCAGAGGCTCTGTGAGTTTCATTGGGTCTGTTCAATAAGCTGTACTTGTATAAGCTATTGGTGTCCTTACTGTGTAGCTACCATGCGTTTATGTTGCTAACTGAACTCGATTTTCCCCCTTTCTTTTTTCCCAGCGTGCTTACCATGTCCTGAAGGGTTTTATTCCAGAGGAGGGAATGAAATCTGTCAACGTTGGACCAAGTATGTATCACTGATCATGCTCAGAGCAACATTTTGGAGTTTTCTTGATTGCATTTGATGCCCAGATTACAGTGTGTAGAGCAAACCTGCAGTAAATGGGATGAAATGGTGTCACTCGGGACTCTCCAGAGCCTTGAACAGTCTGTGTATCGATTTGAAGAATCTGTCCTTTCTCTCTTCACCTGTAGCAACAACAGCACTCTCAGCAGTTTGTTTTTTTATAGGTCTGGATGTTTTGTTTCTGTATCAAAAGGTTCCCTTGCCAAATGCAGTTGTGCTTCAAGGCTGTTAGGGTGCACAGATGCAAAGAAAAACAGAATGGCAATTTTTCTCAAGTAATAACTTCAATTAGTTTAGTTGTTCCTTGCTTATCTGTAGAACCTAGGAAAGGTGAGGCCTGAGTTTGTTGATTAAGAAAAGTATTGTAATATTCACTCATTTTTTCCATGGAGATTACGTTAAGTCATACTGCAACTGTTTGAAACACTGCACTGATTTATTTTGTCTGTAGCTGCAGCGCTCTTCGGAAAAATACCCTTCGACCAGGGACAAAAACAGCTGATGCCATTTGCAGCAGCCATGTCACAGAACCAGCTGCCTCTCAGAGTGTAACCCCTGCTCTGAGTCTTTCCACCACTGGCCACAAGAATAGTACATCGACTACAACCTTCTCACCATCTGGATGCAGTGTGATTCCTTTCATTTGCACGGATACAAACAGCCCCACAGAGACTAATTGGGGTAAGGAGAGGGAATAACCAAGTCCAGTCTCTATTTACTAGAGCTGATCGGTAATTTTCACTTGAAATGAAATCACACTCTTTCTCAGAACCTGTGTCTGTATTTTCCACAGTCTTTCACTGAGATATGCACATAGTTCCAGACTCCCTGCTTGGCAGCGGGACTTCTAAGCTTTGTGGTTCAGGAGTCCTTCTGGAGTTGTAGTTTCCTTCTTTTGAAGCTGGAAAGCCATGGGAACTCTGGCTAGAACCATGCATCTTTTTTAGTGTGTTCTTCTATTTTTCCTTCCAGGGTCTCTATCACTTATTGTAATTTGTCTGATATTGCTCATGGTGAGTGGAATGTCCATCCTCCTGTTGATTATCCAAGCAGCAAAAAAAGAGACCAGGAGGAGGAAAAGACATCAAGGTGAAGGTCTGGGGATTATTTTTTTTTGTGTGGGTTTTTTTTTTTTTTTGGTGTGTTTTGTTTTTTGGGTTTTGTTTTGTTTTGGTTTTTTGTGGGGGAAAATGTACAGAAAAGAATAATCAGAGCCTTGTATTGGAACTTTGATAATAGTTTCAATCATAATGAATGGTACCTGACTAAGTAGCATGGTGCCATCTCCAGTTAATGCCTGTGATTTATCCTTTATTTAGTTCTGATGCTCTGGAGGTCACAGTGGCTCAAGTTTTCCGTTCTTCCAGAGCATAGATTCCCCTACTTGTTGCCATGCAGAAGGATTGTCTCTCTTGCTCTAACTCCTTTTAGCTTTTTCCTCCCTTGGGCCCTGAAAAAATGATGTAATGATTTTGTGCAAGGAATTCTATTCAGTACAGAGAGGATCCAGAATCAACAGAGCATATGGGGAAGGCTTTTGCCTGTGTAGAAGTGAACTCTCTTGAAGTGTCTCCTGCAAACGCAGGAAATGTTAGACTGAGGAGAGCCGAACTCGTTAGTGAGAATTAAGTGGCAGCTCTTGAACCAGCCCACAGGTGCCTCATGTTCCATTGACAGAGCAATGGGAAAGTGTGTTTTCACTGTTCCCTACACTTAGTGTTTCCTGTCACCGGCTGGGAAGGCAAGGACTGACCTAAATGTCATTCAGATCTGTAGTCATCTGTGAAACTAGAAAAGTCCCTGACTTCCCTCTTCCTGCCGTTTCTACTCTACAGTATTTTTCAATTTTTTATTATTATTCTCCTTCAGGAGCTGGGAGCTGTCGATTTCCTGTCCAGGAAGAACAAATTGACTCCAATTCTAGTCTCATCAAAAACTGACTCTGCATTATGTTACTGTTTCCTGCGTTTCTGAGCCGATTGATTGTAACAAGTACTGTGACAGAGCGTGCTGTGGCTGTGTGCGTGGATGTGTGTAACTGTTCAATTGCACTTCGGTTCCTTTGGGTCTTGTTGAGCGGCCCCTCTGGCATTAGGACCCATGGGAGTAGCTGTTCTTGCTGGAATCGTGTGTGGTTCTTTCTCTTTGGCAGATCCTGTGAACAACATCCCCGTTGCCAGGACTGAGTTGCTAATAGTCTTCTCTGCATTTCTAGCCAATTCTGTACGTCCCGTTGGGCATGTCTTTGGACTGAAGAAAGTGTCTATAAAACTGTAAGGGATGATCATTGTGCAGACAGAAAAACAGAGGTATCAAAAGGCTTTACGGCTGAATTTATGTCTTGGCTTACAATTCTGAGCTGGTAAGCATAGCATGTGTCTCTTCTCAATGCAGGTATCTCCAGTGGTTCAGTCTAGTTCCCAAATGAACTCTCCTCCTTTTAGGTGCAGAATCTTCCCTGATGAACCTGGCCAGTGTCCTTTGTGCTTCCATTTTTTCAAGTTATTTCTTTGTGGTCAAGTTGAGTGGCATGTCAACTGCACTTCCAGAGGCAGTTGTCACTGCTGGTCACTCTGATACTGGCCGTGTAGCAGAACAGCACCAGAATTCTGGTGCTGATTGTTAAGTGACTGTTCAGAGGTGGCTGTTCAATGCCACTTGTCTTCTTTTCTGCATTTCTTCAATCATACACACTGAGAAATAGTCACATTAGCATATTGAACAGTAGTTCAGTACTCATTATGGGGCTAAAAAATAGAATTACTCATGATCGCCAGGTAGTGCTAGATCTCCAAGTGATGAAAATCTCCATGGAAATCTTCGTGTTTGTGGATTGCCAGAAGTCAGAGGGGATGGTAGTTTCTGATTAGAACATTATTAGTGCAAACTGTAGTTCAAAATAGGGGTAAAGTGCCACTTGTCTGCAGTGTAAGCTTGAGTACTTGGCATGTCTAACGTTCTATCTGTAAGCCCTGTGGCAGTTGACACACCGTGTGCTTCCTCTTAGTGGACATCCTGGTGTGCCTGTCACCAACAAGGCTGCTTTTGTCAAGATTTGACATCTCCACAGTCAAATTGTTCAGCTGAAACCACTTTTGTGGGACTTGATAGCTTGGAACTTAGGGAGCAAGCAAATTTGTTTCCAGACAGTGCTTTGGGGAAAGTTTATGTCTTAGGTTTAGGAGCGTGCATGTGGACATTCAGGGTTTTCTGCTGCTGAATGACAATTTTGTGATGGTTTAAAAAAGATTAACCCCTTAGATGTTCTCTGTTAATCAGAGGCAAGAGCTGAACTCCTAACACAGCGCTGACTCTCTGAGCCTTCAAAGGTTGCATTGTAGCAGAGGCGTCCAAAGATGATGTAACGGTGAATGCACTCCAACCCGTCCTCTGGATGATCACCTGGTGTGTGCTGGCAGTGGAACCTGCATTCAAGAAGTGTTCTTGATTTGGTCTCTGCAGTTAAAATGCCTGGTGGTTTGCCCCGTACACTGTGTGAAATGAATTTTACTTTTGTAACGTTTTACCGCAAGTTCATCAGTCTGTAGTTTTGGAAAGCGTTCAAGTTTTAGATGGCAAGTTCGAACTCTGAAGTGTCTGAGAGAAACCTGAAGTGTTATTGTCAATAGCTTTTGATGTCATTTAAATACCTCAGCGTAAAAGTTCAGGAAATAGTAAAACTTGGGGGTTACATAATTCAGAAGTGTTTATCACTTCAAATGTAGCTCCTCTGTAGATAACTCATTAGCGATAGGCATTTTATAAACACAATACCAAAGCATATGCCCAAATATGCTACAGGAAATGTATTCAAGAATACAACTGGTGCCTGGAAACATGTTTTTAAACATATGTTTTCTTATATGTTATACATATGGTGTACTTAGCAGTGATTTCCTATTTTGAACTGCATATACAATGTATATAAATATTTGTATTATATACGAAGTGTGATAGTGACTTTTTGAAATAAATGGTGGTAGCTATGTGTGTGTGTGTGGTGTGTGTGATTGGAGAGGACAAAAGAGCAAAAAGTGTATAATGTGTATAATTCTGCCAGGGAGCAGGATCACCAAATGCTCAGTCCTGGAGTGTAGCTGGCTTTGAATTCACTTTATGCCTTGCTGCTTGAAATTGCTGTGGATAGTGTTTCATCTCTGAATCTGACTGGGCAGCAGCTCTCACCTGAGAGTTGCTGGGATGTCCAAGGTTGATGAGATGCAGCCCCATCAAATGTTAGATGTCTTTGGAGGTGTGCTGTGGCCTAGAATCTGTCATCTTGCAGAGCAGAGCAGTGAATCGGAGAAATGCATTGTGGGGAGCCCCCAACACCTTCTGAGAAGTGATGCTTATCAAGGTTGTAGGCTGCACTTCAGAGGCACTAAAGCAAGTACCGTGTTTCCATGCAACTGAGCGTGGTGCAGATAACTTGTGAGCTATCGCACGTTTGGGGTTACAGGGTAAAAACACAGCCCACAGGAACAGATGAGCTGTTGGCTTGGCAGAAGTGCTGCTGTGGCAGCTGAGTTCCTCTCATCGTGTGAGCTCATCAGCTCTTCCCATAAATCTTACTGGTTTTCTGCCCTCTAGCTCAGCTGTGCAGGAAAATGCCTGAGCACACACCATGTTCTCCTTCCTTCCTGCAGCCTCCCCAGCAGGAGATTTCTCAAACTGGGGCACGGCTTCCCTCTGCTGGGGGAAGGAACCAATACTGACCCTGGTAGTGTCCAGCAGGGGAGCTGAAAACAAGTTATAGTTGCTCTTTGGAAGGCTGAAGACACACAATCCAGAGTGGTGTGTGTGGCCGAAGGTCTGTAATACCAATTCCTCCCAGGCTGAAAATACTGGTTTTTGTGAGAATCCCAGTGAGCTGGTCTGCACTGACTGTGCTGCTGTAGGGCTGTATCCAACCAGAAGAGCTAAACCAGAATAGCATTTGATAAGATTGGAGGCATTTATGATTATCTTGTTTTGTTTTCCTGAGAATTTTTTGTTGGTAGACTGCCGCTTTAAATAAACCGACGTAGATATTTCACTCTAAATAAATGGGGTTTTTTTAATTGCCATCTTCAGCCTCGTTGCTCTTCTGTGAAAAACTTGCTTGGGTTTGGTTTGTTGTTTTTTTTTTGTGTGTTTGTTGTGTTTTGTTCCAATCCTCCCTAAACCCGAATAAAGTTGTTAAAAATAGGCAGAAAATCTTGAACAGATTGGTGCTGCCTTCTGCCCACACTTGCCTTCCTACCTTCCAGAAGTGAAACTTTCCCTTCTCGGAGATACGAGCGTGTGTCACAAAGCAAGTTCCTGTTTTTCAACCATTCAGATTTCCCCATTTTTGGGCACTTGAGAGACAGAGACAGTCGTGTGGCTTTATCTGAGCTGATAAAGATAGGGTTGGACTGGAAATTTTTTTCCCGTGTGATGCAGTAAGCTGTGGTTTGGGTTCTTTCAGTCTGCAAACCCGTGCTAGCTCTGGTTTTAGTGGGAACTCTGCTGGCAGGTAGGGTACTTGGTAAAGCAACACGATTTGTAAATTAAATGAGTGCCGGTGGCCGTAGAACCCTGATCCAGGAAGTCGTTTGTGCACGTGAAAAACTCTCTGCTTGGATGTTGGCATTAAAATTTGACCTATTGTGTGTTTGAAGAACCGTCTGTAAAATGGACTAATTTCGGGGTGAAAAATGAATAACTTCTTTTTGACTGCACTAGGCATGAGTTACAGGCCACCTGGCCAGTCCCTTACCTTGTTTGTAATTACTTACAGGCAGACGTTAGGTCAGATAGGTACCAAAAAAAAAAGAACCAGGAGGAAAACCAAGCAAAAACCCAACCCCTCTTGTCTTTGGGTTTTCCATCGATGGTATTTTTTCCTCTCTTACATGTGAGGCTCTCACACAGGGCTGCCTGCAGTTTTAGCAAGGCTGTTTGTTTAAAATGGAGGTTCGTTTTGCTAATTGCTTTTCTGCGTTCAGCGTTGGGGAAGGATTAGGACAAGAACAGATGGTATTTGAGAGCTAAGTTGGAAAAAGAATTATATAAATGAGCTGGGATTTGCAGTTCTTGAAGGCTCCTTTCAGGCTGCAGATTTGGCAGTTGGTGTACGTATTTCGTGTTTCAGTAGATGTCATAATAAAAAAAAAAAACCCAGCACACAGTTTTGTACATTTGTGCTTTTTATGTTCACTTCCTTCTTTGTCTTTTTTGGTTTTCCCCTGAAATATATGACAAGTTTCTGCGACTGCGGCTGCCCCAGATCCTTTATCTCTTGCCTTTTCACATTCTCCTGTGACTTAGATGTGCATCAAAGTGACTCAGGTTTGCCGTGACAGACTTCAGGACAGTCTCATCCGCTGGTAGAGGGCATGCCAGGCGCCGAGCTGGGAAGGAAGCACACGGTAACGATAACGTCAGGGACCTGGGGGTTTTGCCTCTGTCTGGTTTGGTTTACCTCTATGAAACATCAGTTGTGGTGCCACCTGCCTCTGCGCCACTGGGATTGTCTGCGAGGAGTTGCCACTCTTGGTGGCCAGGCTGTCAAAACAACCCTGAGAGGTGGCTACAAAACTCAAATTGGCTAAGAGCTTCCATGAGCATGTGCTGCAGGGCTGGTGCTGCTCGAAGGAAGGATCCCAGGGATCTTTGCAAAGCCCTGATTGTTTTGGGGTGAGACTTTTACTTGCCTCAGGAGCCCACGTGTGGCACTAACTGAATCACGCATGTCTTTGGCATGTTGTCTGACTCCCGTGCCCTCTGCCGTACCTGGGGCAGGTTTGCAGGGCAGTCATTACCCCGTGTGCCAAAAGAGGGCAGGCGTCAGACAGGTGCTGCAAATACCCCCAAATCTGGAAACCCCCAGGGCAGCCGGTCCTTGTCACTGCGAAACATCAAGGCTGGCCTAAAGGTCAGCAGAGCTGAAGGGAACACAAGAACTGTCTTCTGTGTTCAGGCTGCAGATAAATTATTTGTCCTTAAACTCTTTTTTGCCCCGGTCTTTGAGACGGTGCTATGAGAGCTGTCACCCCTGCTGTAGTGTCCTTCTGAGGAGCTGATGTCCTTATGTCCCCTTGGCCTAACTGTGTCCTCACCGCGATACTGACCTGCACCCTGTGCACCGGCTGTTCCTTCACACTTTCTGCAGCCCATCAGAGCTGCTCTTCTATCACTGGTTCCATGCTGGAAGTAACATCTCCTGCAGCTGTCACGCCATAGTGAGGGGTTCTTTAAGTAAAGGCAGATTGACAGTTGCACAACAGAGTGTGAATCCTGTAGCTGACAATGGAGTTTTCTTACAGAGAGATGAAAACACCTTATGGGATAGAGCTTACAAAGCAAGTTGTTTGTCAGTCTCCTACAAATACTGTAAGTTATTCAGAAAGATGTAGATTTCATGTGAACAACCTCTTCCTTGTAGGAGAACTTCATGACTTCTTTGGTCACCTGTTGTGGGTAATCAGCGAAATCTCAGTGTCAGGAAACCCAATAACTCCCCTTGGTAACAGTACTATCTAATTCATGACGTTAAGTCCAGTAAAGCTACTGGCCTTGCAAGAACTAATGACATGTTTCAGAAGTGGTTACGCTCTTTTATTTATTTTTTTTTTTGTTCTTTCCAAAAGGTCAGTAATTTGGATAGCACAGCAAATTGGTATCTTCAGTGGCCCCAAGTGAAAAAGAAGCTGTAGACTGAGGTTCCTAGCGACGTGCATGGTGTTTTGGATACCCTTAAAGTGTGCAAAAGCAGAATTCACATCCAGTTCTGTAAGTATTCTTAGGAATGTGGGCTCTGAAGACAGAGGTACAAGTTGCCCCGTCCGTACACTACAGGTGGAAGGAGCTTCAGATCTGATCCTTGAGCACTCCTAGTGTGGTTTGTGCAGGTCAAGGAGCACAGAGGAGGGAGAAGAGATGAGAAAAGTGTAACATTAGTAACATTTTTCATTTTGTTCCATCACCGTGTGCACTTATGTTTCAACCTTAATCCACTCTGGGGCACTGCATTTGGGGTCTTTTGCCCCATGCGTTTCTGTACGTCCCTTCCTTTATTGAAGGAGAGAGAAGAAACCCATCTTCCCCACGCTTCCTGATACAGTGAGGCCCCACACTCAGAACTGAGGTTCATTTCTTGGAAACAATGATAAAAGATTAAGACCTCTTCATCCATGACTGAGGAACTTAAGCCTGGCACACAAGAGACCCTTGGGTTCAAACTCCAGTGCACAAGCCCTTGCAGAGTCTCTCTTCAAAGGGACAGCAGCATCAGTGTTTGGATGTTCTTTTTCAGCAGCAACTGGGAAATCTGAACCCTGAGGTGTTTCTGAGCATCTCAGCTCTTGCTTCTTGTCTTTGCCTCTTCAGGTTGGTGCTACATCTTCTTGTTTTGTGTAAAGGTGAAGGCACTGCAGGATACATGTGCTCAGACAACCCTGAAGACCACATTGCTTCTGATGGCCTTTTGACCCTTGGGATTATAATTTTGAACACAGGTGACATGGATTGAGAGAAACTGCTCAGGTGACAGAACCCCTGCATGTGCATGAAGACTGTAAGGATTTCTCATTTCTGAGAAATCTCAGTCAAACATCATTTACTTAATGCTGTAGTTGCTGCTGAATAAAACCACCAAAGAGGTGATGAGGAGGTGAGAACTGATGCTGATCAATGGGTGAAGTAGGCATTTCTTCTATCAATAGGTGCAGAGATAGCTGGAAACCGTGCGGGTCAGGCAGCACGTTGACATACATCACATGCAGGACTGAGCAAGAAGGGGATTGACAGACCAAATGTCACTACCTTGCGTCAGAGACAGGTAAGGTTAGCTATAGAAAAAGCCCCTAAAGATTTTGCAGCCAGATAGCCAAGTTGTCTCTGAAAGGTCACTGCTGACTCCACAAATTTACCACTGGCATGTTCAACTATTGTCTGTGATCTGACTGTAAATTTTCCACCATCTGGCAGTATGTGCACAACTGTAATGCTTGAATGAGAATGAAAACACATAGAGACCAAGTCAAAAAATACTGACATTTTAAAAAAGATAGATTGGAATAAATTATTAGTTCCTATTCTGCTAAACACCAATTGTGAGGTGTCACATCCGCCGACTGCCTGCCTGCAGCCAACCTTGGGGGTCCCTTGTGCACCAACCACCGGTTGTCTTGGTAGGACCTTTGGAGGTCCCTTCTCTATTGCTGAACAAAACTTTATGACACTGAACAAATGTCTTACTAACATTTGTGTTTAGTATTTCAGCAATTCTGATTATTAACATCCATCTCTGAGGTTCAGGGGCATGGCCAGTTCCATCTGGAAACTCCACTGTCCTTGTCCCTTCTGATAGATATGGTCTAGTCTGTTGTTACTGTGATACTTCTAGAGATGAAGAAAATAAAGCATCAGGAGCCTAAGTGTGGTGCCCAACCAGAGATCTGGTCTTTTGCCATTCAGGTCTTTCTGTTAGTTATAAAAATACCCATCCCAGCTCTTACTGGAAGTAACAGTTCTTCCTGTTGGTGATTCAGCAGCATTTTGTGGCTGGTGTGACTGGTGAGCCAGGTATTCCAGGATATGTCTTTAAGGTGTAGCTTCCAGAAAGTGAAGCTCAACGGCTCTCAGCTCTTCAGGGTCCATCTTTGGCTTCAGAACAACTGAACAGGGTTTGTCTCTTCGACATCAGCATTGACAGTGGGACACCACCCAGAGTGGAGGTGAGCACAGCAAACCCTTGGGGAGTTTCTGGGGAGCCTGAGCTGCACCCCTGGGTGAGTCTCTACGCACAGAGCTGATCCCATCTCTTCCTATTCCTGAGTTACATTTTTCTCTGGAGACATCATGAATGTCAGGGTTACTCCTAGGACCATTTCTGATGTCCTACAATTTCTACCAGTGTTGCCAGCCGCTGTGTGTCCAGCATGACGTGAGCGATACGGGCTGTGACGAGCGTGAGGAGCTGTGCTGTGCTGTGTGGGAAGAGGAGGGGATCTCCTGTGTAAAAGAAGTACAAAGTAGGAGGCTTTTAGTTTCCAAAACATAACAGTTGGCCTTCTAGGGGCATTATGTGGGAAAAAGTGACGGCAGAGCTCTGTGTCTCTCCCCTGCTCGCAGCTACTTTGGATGTAATCTTTTGATAGAAGGGTTTCATCTAGCATATTTAAGAGTACAAGCAGCTTTGCAGCATACATCTTTAGAACTGGAAGGGGCTGCTGTGTACCAAACCTATCTGATTGTTTCCAACCCATGACGGGAACACAGGCAGATCCCTGAATAGACTGAAAACTAAGCAGAGGGTTTGTTGACTGATTTCCTCTTTGAGATCCACAGATGAATCTTCAGGAAGAATGTGTAGAACACACTGAAGAAAGAGTGTTGATGTCTGTGTGGGAAGTTAATTCAGACCTCATTGGGTGTGACTAAGGTGTAAGCAGGTGTAACTAAGGAATTAACAGGGTTAATAACCCTTGCTGTTAGGCATGACATTTTATGGAGGTGCTCATCTCCCTTCACAGGTCTGACTCTCCTTTGCCTTGACCTATTTGTCATCACATGCAGTGTGGAAAAGAATCTGTTAAAAACTGCTTCTGTGTCAGAATTCGTCTGTTCAGTTGAGAATGAGGTTGGACTTTAAATACTGTCCTCACTGTGCACACATAAAAGCAACCACAAGAGATGAAAGGGATAGAAGCAAACCCTGGGGTAATAGAAGCCAGGGGAGAAGCAAGGAAGTTGTCTACACGTAAAGCAGGGGTGGAAGTTTCTGTATGCGTTTGTGTAAGGAGTTGAATATACTGGAATTGAAACCCAGCAGCAGGGGATGATTATAGGCAACACGTCTGTACGTATTTACAGTTGTACTGAGTCTTTTGTTACCTAATTCCCTGTGCTCTGAGGCTCAGAGGAGCTGTACGGGCCTTTAAAAGAGCCCATTGCAGCCTTTGGCACCAGGGATGAGTGTGATTCTTTTTCTTGGTTTCATGGTTATCCATATGGAGTTATATCAGTTCTGGAAAACAAGAGTTGTCCCAATCCAGAGTGAAAGAAGGTGAAAACAATTAACTCTGAGTGGAAAATCTGAGTGCATGGATAGACTTCCTATATGTTGCAATCTGATAGTTAAATCCTTGAAGGTTTCTAAATTCATTAGAAACTCTTAAGTCAGAATGAAAGTGAGTGTCTTTCACATCTGAGAGTGTTGAAATTCACACGCTAATTTCATATGCATTAATCTCCAATTCGATATCAACTTGCAAAATCCTTGGAAAATGATGCTACATCTTGCTTCTAACCCTGTTGTGCTCTTACTGGACTCCCTGGCGTGTGGTTGCTTCTTTTTAAAGAATTTGATGATGTAAAATAAAGCCTTTTCCCCGCCCCTAAAGAAACAGGAAGAGTGAGGCAACAAAAAGCACAGCGCCTTCCCACAGTGGCAGGGCAAAGAGTGCCTTCACACGAAAGCCCTGATATAACCCAACCTAGTGTTCATTTTGGCTTTGCGCAGCTCCAGACATGACCAAACCACCCGGTGAAGTTGGTCACCTCAAGATTCGAGCTTGCCTGCTGCTGATGGCCTGCCTGTGGCAATGGACGAGGCAGACCCTGGCAACGTCGTGCCCGGATGGTGAACTGAGAACCATCATGAAAGACGAAAAGAAATGCTGCCCCAAATGTATCTCAAGCGCAGGTAAAGGAATGATGTGGCTGTCTCCTTTCTGTTTTCTGTCAAGCAGGAGTGTGGGGAACAGGCGGGTGGGTATGCAAATGTCTCCTGAGTTACTCTGTATGCAAAACAAAATGGCAAGGGCTTCCCTCCTGCCCCTGAAATTCATAATGTGCCTTAGCTGTAAAATCCAGAGTGGACTTGTGTTTCAGATTTGTTACCTGTGTATATTTGTTATTCTGTGCTGGGAAAGCGAAAGCTGGGTCTCTGTGGGCTCACAAGGAAAGAAGGTGTTCGCTTAACACTGATTTTGAGCCTTTTCAAAGTTTGTCTGTGCCTCTCAGACTTCAGAGGGAATACAGGGAGTGATGCTCTCTGTAAGGCTGCCCTTTTGTGATCTTGAAGAGCAGGAAACATCCCACCTCGACCTGTCAGTTCCACTGACCTGTGCTTGTCTGAGGAGTAAAAGCACTGACAAGGTCTCAGGTGATCATTGGTTTCAACAGCCTGTTCTAACCTGCATCCTTGCCTGATCTGAGGGTGCTGGTGAAATGGTAATGGATTCTCACTTGCCTGTAACTTTAAGTCAAATTAAGGGACTAGAGGTGCAGCAGACAAGCTGCAGGACTTAGTGGGTGCCATTTCTGTACCTGTTAGACTGAAGGACAGGACAAGTGATTCTTATTCTGGACCTCTGGATTCTTGTTCATGGACCTCTTCCATGGTTCCAGGAACAATTATACCATTCTTCCTAGTTTACTGCTGTCCATAATGGTAGCCAGAGCTGAACAGGAGGGACTGTGGAGCTGTTTATATGCCTTGCAGCAAGGAATGCACCTTTTTTTTCCATTTGTCCCAAAACAGGGTTCCTGGAAGCCTTGACTACCCAATGTGATAGTGCTGTTGTCCTGCTGGTTAGCCACAGGACTAGGCTGAGAAGATAGATCTTTTGTTGGTCATTTGGTAGGAGTCAGCCTCCACTTACTAATAACTTAAATAAATCTGCCTCAACCAACAGCAGGGACACCGAGTTCCCTGTGGAAGGAGTGAGTGGACACATGGGATTTGTGGGAATGAGCAATAAATAGGGGAAGAGCTATAGTGTCCTCAGGAGTGTGGAGACCCCGGGGTATAGCCCTTCCCAGAGATGAAGGCATTCAACACAAGCTAGGAGAGTCATTGCTTGGTGGGATCACCTCTAGAATCACCCACTAGTCATACACAGAAAGAAGCGCCCCCAAGATGTTTCCCTTTTGCTACCAGACTTTTGAGGTCTGAAGGCCAGTAAGAGACCCGTGGGCAGAGGAAGATGTGGGCAGTGCATTCCATCACTAACCTCGGGAAATAATCTTTGCTTGATCTTTGATACTCACAGTGGAGTTTTAAGCATGCTATTGAACTACTCAGCATTTCCCTCTGTGTTTTATTTTTATTTAAGATTGTACAGCTTCCTGGTTGAACAGCACTTCTCTTCTAACTGGTCTCCAGCTGCCGGAAGGACTACTTGATAGTGTATGCTGATGGGGAATCAGTATACAGGATAAGCCCTTTCAAGAACTCAGGAGCCTCTCTGAATTAGAGATGATATCTTTTGAGTGCAAGCAAAGTTCATAACAGAACTCCTTTAGAAACAGGAGAGAAGGTAGGGAGGGTGCTGGTTTTATGGCTTGGACTTAGACTTCTGCCAGCAGAGTGTAGGAAGCAGCTGCCGTTGTTGGGAAAGGTGTGGAAAAGGAGCTCTAGCTTCACTGGGCAAGGATCTTTTGGGCATCCCTTCTCTGACTTGGCTGAGCCTAACTGAGAAGGGCCCTGCCAGTGTCTGGAGAGCTGGCTGGATGGCTAATTAATGTATAGTGCTTCTTTGGGGCACTGGCAGTGCCTTCCTAACCCCACAGTGTCTAAATTGTAGGAAAGCAAATCTGCTGCCTGACTACTGTCTACCATGACCTACGCTGGTTTTCCAGGTAACAGAGAAAGGTCACAATGGTAAGTCATGCAGGGCTCAGGCAACCATGGTGGAAAAATCTGAGTGGTGCTAAATTTGAGTACTCTAGACTTTATCTAGTATGCATGGAAATTACAACTTTCTGGTATCCATTTTTTCCACCACAGCACAGTAAGGAATTATTTCACCCATGTCAGCCAGCAAGACTAATGGTCAAGTTAATTTCTGACCTCTCTGACCCTGGCAAAATCTAACTTTCTTTTTCTTCTTGACAGGAGACAACAGCACATGTCAAAACGTTAAGGACCATGACTGCAAATGTCGGCAGGGATACAGCTGTATTGACAGTGCATGTCTCTACTGCAAAAAACTGCCTGAGTGTGCAGAAGGCGAGGAGCTGCTTAAGCTTGGTAAGTAAAGAAATACAAATTACTTTAAAAGGCAGAGTTTGATATAAGCCTTTAGTGGAGCAGCAAGCCATAAATCTGCTTCCTTCACTTTTTACACCCTGCTTTGGGGAGGGCTCATGATGCAGACAGAAATGTTTTTTATCCAGTGGCCTCTGTGACTAAACCCCTTGCTTCCCTATTCTGTACGTCTTCCCTTCCTAAATCTGAGACTTTCACTTTCATGCTCAGACTTTCAGTATTACTTTTCTTTCAAGCTGCTAGAACTGTCAAGTAAAAGACTGTTTTACTCTGTGTTGCCTCTTAACTTTGCACCCTCTGCTGTCAGATCACACTATTCTCTACTCCTTCTGCCCATGCATTCCCCAAAATGCAAAGGTGGTGGGAACTGCTTATGTGTTTCTCCAGGGGGCTGGTTCATAATGATGCAGAGAGGCAATGTGCTGTGCTCTCTTCTGTTATATCCATGTCTTTCAGTAAAACACTGACTGCTAATAATTCGTGTTCTCTTTTCTTGTAGGCTCTGTAGACTTCACATTCAAATGTAAACCATGTGAGATAGGAACCTATTCTAGTGTTAAGAATGGCTGGTGCCGTAACTGGACTGAGTATGTATTTATTGATATTTTCCTTCTTTGGAAAAATGCATGATAAAATTCTCAAATGATTAATGATTAATACTTAAATCAGAAAATAAAATTGAATTTAAGATGACATCACCAGTGAGATTACATGATGAGCTTTTAAAATTCAGCAACATGATATTTCTGCTTCGACTTTATAAATAATTGGTCTCAAAGCAGAACTTTAGACAACTTGCTGTGGATTCAGCTTGATTCCAAGTCAAGCTTAAACTGATGCAAAATTATTCCAAATATGGACCTCAGTTGAAATAGAGACTAAAACAAATGTGCACGTAAACAATTGTGATGTAGCATTAACTTGTGGGGAAACAGCCATGACTTTACCTGCGCTGCGATAAAAAGATTTTTAAAAAAAAGGAAACAAGTTATGGAAATAGTAGAGGGAAGGAAGGAAGGGAGCCAAGAGAAAGGCTGGAGAGGAATGAAGGAAAAGGCGGGGATGTTCTAAATGTGACTCTTGTTCTTCTTTTAGTTGTGAAAGCTCTGGATTTCTAACAGTCAAGCAAGGCAACAGTACACATAATGCAGTATGTGGTTTACCCTCTAATAATGTGGAACAAGGTACCTTCTCACAATGATTTGTTTCTTTCAGCCTGTAATTTTTCTCTGCGTTTCTTTTGTTGGTGACTTGCTGCATAACTATCATCCTGAGTTTGCTCTCCTGAAAATTTGCTTTGAAAATTACTGTTGTGTTTCTTGTAATATTAATATAAGTAGAATTGTTGACCTGGGCAAAGATTCCACCATTAAAGCCCTGTCAGTAATAAAGGCAGACAAAATCCCTACAATTCTCCTTAAGCAGAGCACCCTTATTTGTCAGATTGTCAGTCTTCCATTGAACTGTTCTCTGCTCTTGCCATTTTACTCCATTTTCTTAGGAAGGCAATCGCTTAGTTTGTTTACTTTGAGTCCACAACACCCAGGATTGAAATCTCATGTTTTATCATGGATCAGATTTAATAGGCACAAGTGGGTGTAGGCTTTGCAGGTACAGAGTTACCTTAGCAATAGTTTGGGCACATGATTTCTTAATCTTTATTAAAGTGTATTTAATTGCAGCTCCCATTCCAAAAGACTCTCTCTACACCACCATCCTGGCCATCCTTACTGCAGTGGCTGTATTTGTTCTCATCTTGCTGACCTTCTTCTTGCATTTCTGCATATGGTCTCTAAAGAAGGAGAAATACCACACAGCTATTGGTAAGTGCACCTTTGTGGATGTCTGTAGAATCATAGAACCGTTGAGGTTGGAAGGGACCTTTAAGATCACTGAGTTCAACCATAAACCTAACACTGCCCCAACCACCACTAGACCTTGTTCCTCAGCACCACGTCTGCCCAGCTTTACATATGTCCAGGGATGGCCATTCCACCGCTTCCCTGGGCAGCCCATTCCAGTGCTTAATAACCCTTTCAGTGAAGAGTGTATTTCCGAATATCCAATCTAAACCTCCTCTGGTGCAACTTAAGGCCATTTCCTCTTGTCCTATCACTTGTTACTTAGGAGAAGAGACCACCGCCACCCACCCCCCAGCTACACCCTCCTTTCAGGGCGTTGCAGAGGGTGAGAAGGTCTCTCCTCAGCCTCCTTTTCTCCAGGGTGAACACCCCCAGCTCCCTCAGCCGCTCCTCATAAGACTCAATCTCTAGACCCCTGACCAGCTTTGTTGGCTTTCTCTGGACTCGCTCCAGAATCTTTCAGTGAGGAACAATGTCTCCATTGATCCAGAGGCAGAATGGAAATAATTAAGTGGAATAAATACAGATTTACTCTGTGATTTTGGGTGGGTTTCTTAGTTTCATTAAGATGCATTGCATCACCTGTATCTTTAACCTCTTCCTCAGCAAGAGGATGTGGGGCAGCTGATGGACACGTGTGAAGATCTCTTGTATGTGCAGTGCTTTTGCTTATTCTCACTGCAGATCTGGAACATAACTTCCCTAGGCTGCCGGGAGCCCCACAACTGTCACGTCATAGAGAAGAGACTTACAGCTGTCAGTTTCCAGAAGAAGAACATGGAGACAAAACACCAGAAGAAAAACCTTGCCTTTTCCACCCTCAGAGTCCATAATGAAAACAGACCAATTGCAATGTGCTGTGAGAACCAGGAGCTGAGCTCAGCTTTTCAAGAAAAAAAGAAAGGAGGGGCTGGGTGCATAAAGCATCGTTGTATAGATAGCAGTAAGGAATGGCTCTGGAGAGAGTCCCACTTTGTTTCTTCTCAACAAACCTAGCATTTAGAAACAGAAAAAACCTGCCACATCAGGCTGCCTTTCTGTTCAGCTGCATTGTGGTATTGCAAGTTTCCTGGTTTGTTGTTTTGGGTTTTTTTCCATTGATGCTCTCTTCAACTTTCTTTGGGACCAGAGACCCTTCTTGTCATTATTCCCCTTTGCATCTTCTGCACCTGTCTCTGTGACATTCCCATGAAACCCTCTCCTCTCCAGTCCCCACGGAAGGTGGTGGTTAGGCTGGGCTCAGTGCACAGAGGTGCCAGTGTGAGACTGCCATGGCCACAGCATTTGTGCTTGCAGAGGTTTTCCTGTGCAAGTTCTGTGACTCCCTTGTCCCCTCTAGGGAAACCAAGGGGAGAAGGGAATAACATTTATCCTACTCCCTTTCTATAACTCTGCAATCCTGGGTACCTGGGATGCTGGGTTACAAAAGGGTTCTGGGTTCTGAAAGGCTCAAATGAGGATCACACTGTCGAGAGACCAACATTGTTTTTTTTAATGTCATTTCTCCTTGTTTATAGAGTAGGAAGAGACAGTGGAAAACAGAAAAGCCCAACATTTGTTCTTGATGCCTTTTTTTTTTTTTTTCTTTTTTTAAATGTAAATATTTTTCTGTTACATGACTGCAAGAACAGATTCAAAGCTCTGGATGCCTTCCGGTTTGGCCTTCTGCTGAAAGCTGCTTGGAGTAGACTCGTTTATGACTGAATCAGCTCTGGACACAAATGGATTTTGACTTGACCTTCACATGAAAGGTTATAAATGTCTGACAGTACAGCCATTACGTCAGCTGCCTCATGATTTCTTAGAGATAACCTAAACTGTGCAGGGCTTCTAAGTTAAATCCTAACAGAATAATGAAATTTCTGTTAATCACCTTAGTAAATACTCAGAAGGGATATTCCCAGTCTGAATGACGTGCTGTTTTAAGTAGGACTCTGTGAAATTACAGAAGCTGCAGAGCAGAAGTTATTGCCTCTGCAGATGCATGTTGCGAAAGCACTTGAATGGAGAATCCGAGGAAGTGGGACAGGTTATTCCTTTGGTAAGCGAGTCCCAAATCTGCTGTGCTTTCAGGCAGGATTGGAGAGACTGGAAAATGATCTCCCTGTTAGACTTCATTGAGATGACTCCGTGCCCTCTCTAGGGAATCCAATCCAATGACTGATTTCAATTCAAAGAAAGAAAGAGAATTTGTTAGTTAAAATTTATATAATCCATTATGTTGGATCTGTCCTTGGTTTCTGTGGGCTCCTATCCTACTTCACAGGCTGAGGCTTCTAGACCTCTTAGTCTCCCTAAGGTCTTTCCAGTTGGTCTTTCTCAAAGCCTTCTCTGGAGGAGGTCTTGACAAGCTTGAATAAAGCCAAAGGATCAATTTTATGATTCATGGACATGTTTTTATCGCTGGACATTTCTTCAGTGATTATGTTGAGAAGAGTTATCCTGTCTTTTTTTTGCTTTTTGCCTTTTTTTTTTTAATTTGTGCATTATAGAATCTTATAACTGGGAGTGTAATTGTAAGGGAAAATCAAGTGCCAAGGGTTTTCCTTATTCATGATAGTATATTCCTCCGTAGTCCTAGTTTCAATCTTCAAGCTTCTATTACTGTATTTCCTGCAACTGATGTCCCTATACCTCATCTTCCCCTTCATGCAGAATGGGAGCGGTGGTACTTCTAAAAGGATGTTGCGAGACATAATTAGTACTTTCAATGTACTTTTGCCTTCTTTGGTCCTCTTACTGTTAATTCTTGTGTTACTGATAATTTTTCCCATAGGTATCCCGATGTGAAAATCACTTAAAAAGTGACTTTTCCTCCATTGCTTTGGGAAATGTGCAGATTCTTAAGTGAGATGAACTGGAGACTCAGCCAAGGAAAGGTGAAAACGTTGGACTGGATTAAATAGGGTCACTTTTTTTTAAAGTGTAAGACTGTCTCTGCCTTGTAAGCAGTTTCTCTGGGGTATTTAATATACTCACAAGTTTAAACACTGGCTAGTAGAGACGCTTCTTACTGTTGGCCATGTTTAGTCTTGGCTCTGTATTAACCCTTCTTGGTTTTGTAATGTCTTCAATGAGATTTCTGACTATAACCTTTTGTAAAGGTACAATAAACTTGACAATTGACTGAAGTGTCTATGTGATACAATTAAGCAAATTGGAAAGGAAGGGGGTTATTCTATAGGTTGTTTTATTCTATAGGTTATTAGTTTTACTTTCCTGATTGGCTTTGCCTCTCTTGCAGAGCTCTGGCTATTTCAGCAATGTCCCCCCAACCAAATTCTTCTCTCACTGACTTTCAAACGGTTGCACTTGCACTTTTTCCCCTTTTTAAGCAAGTGCCTTAATGTTTCCTGGCTAAACCAGCTTTTCAGCTACCCGTTACTGAAATAGCAGGAAACTGCGGCTGACAATTTTTTCCATTCCTGCCAATGGCAGAGAAACAGCAAAGTTGTGGGCCAAAAAAACCCACCAAAAACCAAACCAAAAAACTTCATCGGAGCTTACTGTTTGAGGAATGAAAGATTTGAGTGTCTGTTGGAGTGTCTTGTGCCGCTGACAACTTGCGGCAGATCTTGGTGAGACGTACAAGACTTCCTGGGCTGTGGGTGTTGAAGAGCCGACGCTTCTGCCAGTTAATACTGAAACACGATGAACAGAGCCCTGTTATTCACTGGAAAATTGCAGAGTGGCCTTTGGGTTTCTCTATGTCTACCTTGAAGAAGAGTTCCACTTCCTGCTTACCTAACCACCTGACTTTATGGCTGCTTCTTGATGGGAAAAGCAACCAATTTCCTGACTTCTTAAACCTCCAATTCAGAGGGAAAACCCCAAAGTGTGAATCATTTCAGCCCTGGAGAATTTCAGTAGAAGAGCTGTTCTTTGCATCAAAGGAAATGAAAGCTATTGGCTCAGAACAGGGAGCTTGTCAGAAAACACTATATTTAAGTTTCCATTCAGAACGAATAATAGCTTTATTTTATCAATTACAGATCATGGCTGAATTTCAGCTCAAATCTCAGGATTTATGGAGTTTTTCATGTTCTGATTTGAACTCCAGGTTGATCTCTGCTTAAAGACTGGGGGGGGGAGGAGTGGTCTTTCCTAGAGATGTATTTTGTGATACCAGTCTGGGGTGTGTTTGCCCTCACCAGCAATCCCGATGCTGTCCCTGACTTGAATCCACCCAGGAAGCAAGGACACGGCAAATTTTAAGAACTTTACTAATATAATATAAGATGCTTTGTGATTTCTTAGAAGCTGCAATCACTTAGGTCTGCCTGAGGCTCCCTTGCCGCCCTGTGGAAAAGGGGCTGACCCAGCTCTGGAGTTACAACCAAATTTAGCAGCTTTTTTTCCTGAGTAATGTATATTATTTTCCTGATTCCAGAACCAGTATTACCATTTAGCATTTCATGCATCTGCATCTGTATTCCCAAATTTTGACTTCTAAAATGACAGAAGGTACAATGGCAGACTTGCGGGACAGGGAAATGGCACCTAGAAGAGGAGAGAAGTTATCTTTTTTTCATGCACCTTCTCCAAAAGTTTAACAAAAGAGGTCCTTCTGGATCTACAATTGGATTTGGATTCAAATGGATTCCAGTTTGGAGTTGGAATCAAAAGGACTTCATTCAACATAGAGTTTTTTTGGGTTGTTCTCAGAGGGTAGAAGGCAGCAACGAGTATTTGGGGAAGCAATTTCTGGTTTGTGAAAACTTCCAGGATTCACATTTCTTCTTAATTTGGGCAGGGAAGAAAAGCTATAGGACAGGGAGCCTTCACCATCCAGAGTTGTGCTGTGCCTGCTGTTTCAAAGGGAGGCAATGGCTCTCCAAGCCAACAGTTACCTGAATGCTGCTTTCTGTGCATGGCTTAAGCTCAGGTAAATGGGATTTATTAGTAGTATTTACATGATATTTTACAATGGTGGGTTGGTGGTTTGTTTTTTTTTGGTAAGAATCAGTCAATAAATAGAGTAAGAAAATGGGGAAAGATTTCTCCTTGGGGCATATGCACAACTGAGGTCAGAAACATGAGATCCAGCATTGATTGCCCATTCACAGCGGTGGCCAGTGGGAACGGTTCGTGTGCAGACCCTTATTGACCTCTGAGTCTGAAAGAAGCTTGGTTTCCCGATTTCAGTCCATTCTTACTCATTCTTGCAGCTTCTTCACTTTTTGTCAGGATCATATTCAGCACCATTTCTTGTCACTGCAGGCTAATGCCCTGCTGATGCTGCCGGGATTTCTTAGGGATGGTTGGTGGTGGCTGGAGAGTCCGAGGATCAAGGATTTTTTCTGGCTGGAAGATATTTTCAGCATGTGAATATCCTAACACTGCCAAGAATTTACACACCAGAGAAACATAGCCATGCTTGACTGTAAAATAACCATATTGGTTAATAAATACTCACAGCCCAAGATCTCTTGCTTTTAAAGCCTCCACTCCTGATTCACCTTCCTCTCCTATGAGCCCATATCTGCTGTGTAGGGTGTGCTTTATGTGCTGGCCAACAAGAAATTATCAACTCTAAAAGCTAGAGTTTTTGAAGGACCTATTTGGAAATAACTCTGGTTTACGTGGGTGTCATTTGCAGGGAACCAAGTCTTAAGCTGGTAGTGCAGTCACAGCTATTTTAGGGGGTGGTGTGACATAATGTGTCTCTCTGGCTTCATGAAAGACTATCTTGAAGACAACTTCCCACTTGGGTGAATGTTATGTGCAAAAGGAGAAGAAAGTTGGGAGGTTTATATGTCTCAGATGATTCTATGGCTGGGAAAATCCCAAGCTTGAGAAGAAATACTGCTGTAGTAAAGTTCTCTGAAAAATACCTTCTGTAGGTAGAAGAGGCATTTTTCATAGTCCTCTGCTGTGGAACAGGTGATAAGGATTGGTTCTGTCAGGTTTCCTGCAAGACAGTAGCAGGGAACAGTTTGGTGGTGGAAAAGTGTGCAAAGTTTGCCATGACACACGGTTTATTAGCCTACGGCAAGGAAAGTCACGGGGACTGTCCCTCATGGGAAAACAGCTTCACAAGATAACCCATCCTCAGGCACCCCTGACACCACTATTGCTCCATTTCTCAATAGAACGACAGAACGGTTGAGGTTGGAAGGAGCCTCCAGAGGTCACCTGGTCCAATCATCCTGCTCAGGCAGGGCCACCCAGAGTTGTCCAGGACCGTCTCCAGACACGTTCTGAGTATCTCCGAGGCTGGAGACTCTTCAGATTCTTTGAGAATCCTGTCCCAGTGCTCTGTCACCCTCGCAGTAAAAGGCTGTTTCCCAGTGTTCCCGCAGCACCTCCTGTGTCTCATCGCTCTCATCTCTCTTTTCCAGTTACATACCTGTAATTTCAAACTGTAACCTCCCCAGCACAGCGGATTTCTCCTTTGCCTGGATTCCAGTTAGGGGGAGTTTTCCCTTCAAAGAAAAGAAAAAAAAGGTGCTTTTTTTTCAGCTCCTGTATTTTCTCCTTGCTATTCAGACACTTTTATCACCCAGTGCTGCTCACTAACTCCAGCTCCTTTTAGTTCCTTGCTTATTTGAGCATTTCCAGTATTTCTCTGTTACCTTGTATGTGATGGCAGCTCTGTCCTTATCCACAGAGAGGAAAAGCAGATCTTCTGGAAACAGGATCAGCAGCCTTTCCTCAGAGTCCTGTGGAAAAGAGGCATCTTGGAGACAGCAGAAATGTTCAGTAGCGTCCTCTCAGTGAGTCTCTCTCAGTCAAAGGAGTTTAATAACAATACACCAAAACTGGGAACTCTGCAGCACCCAGTCGCTCCGGTGCCAGCCACAGATAATATTCTTTGTATTTCTCATTTGGGTTGGCTATTGATTGCTTAGAAAGCTGATGGGGTGTCACCGAGAGCTGAGGGTTTTTCACAATAGATCAGGCATACGTCTGCAAGGAGGTGTTTAGAAAATGCTGCCCATGGTGTGTGATGGGAAAGGGGGGAACTCATCCCTCCCAGCTCCACTCAGAAGCGGAGTGCAACTGTTTGGGCACGTTGGCAGAAGGAACTTTCGGAAATACATCTGCATTTCCTTTTGTCTCTTTAATACTGTGAGCCTCTTTTTGTTTGTTTGTTTGTTTTTTCCCCTTGCCTTTTCTTTAAGTGACAGTATCACGTGAGCCTAAACTTTCACTGGTTCCAGCCTTCTTAAAGCCACCCACATCAGACCAGTCATCATTGTACATTACCCCTCTGCAGCCACCGGCCACTTGCACCATGGTCAAATACTGTATCCTTCCCAGATGCTGAAGAGGTTTTCCTTCCCACTTCAGGATGGTGTTACACCACAGGTGTCTCACCAACTCCCTTTTCTTCCATGGTTCATCACATGGCACCTTTTTTTTTTTTTTTTTTAAGACAGAATAAAAAGAAATAAAACAAAACTACAAGCATGATGTTTTTTCAGGGCTATAAAAGGGTCATAAAAGAAAGATCTTTAGGATTTATGCTTGGAAATTGGGAGACACGTGATGAGGTTTGTGGTAGGTTTCCTACCTACTTGAACAAAATCTTTGTCCTGCGGTTTCATGAGCAGCAACTGAGACACCCAAATAGCTTTAGCTGTTAAAAGGGAAAGCTCTCGATTTCCTTCTGCCCCTCAGAAGAGGTTGTTAGAGACACTGGTTTGATTTGAATTTTAATTTCATCTTTGGCCTTGATATTCAAATCCCTTTATTGGGGAATGTTTTCCTTCGAACCAGTGCTGTCTGGCTGAGAGGGGAGTGGATTTCTCTGTGGGCTCACAGGACTGTGCTCATTCCTGGGTGGATTTCTGCTATCTATATCGAATCTTTAGAGCAAGACCACTCGGGCTGACTGCTGTAAAATTAGCCTGTACCCACGAGCTGCAAACACTTATGCAGGGAACGTCAGGAATCAGCAGCTCTTGAGGATGCTAGTCTGGGTCATACTTTCTCCCCTCAAGCTTGAAGAGAAGTGTGCTCTGGACACAACTAAGCGTTTCCCTAGAGCTTCTGCCACACTGGACATCAAGGACAGTGGATGTTTGAAACCGGGGAGAACTTAGCAGAACTGTTGGTGAGTAACACGAGGGAGGCTGTGAAGACAAGCTGGCCTTCCAGCTGGCTCTTGCCCTTCAGGGATCTGAGGATACCATGCCACGGGCAGAGGCTTTGGGAGGACTCCTGGGCTGCTGTCTGGGCATTCTCTGTGGCAGGGCTGCGTGGGCGCTGTCGGTGGCAGTGTAACCCTGCCATCTTGTGACCCTGCGGGGTGTTGCAGTGTGGCACCCGTGGGACAGCGTGTATGGAAGAGTAAGTCTTTATTTGGTGACTGGAACTAGTCAGTTTAGTAGTTACATCCCTACATCTACTACCACATTTGTAGTAGAACAAAAAACCATCAGTAGTTTTCCTAAAATCTCTCATGAGCATAGAGTACCAGTTGCAAATTTGCATGCAGGAAGTTTATTTGCCCAAAACGGCATCCTCCAGTAACACCACTGATCGTTTCCACCCTGCATTCTAAAAATCCCTGAAAACCCCTGCCCACTTTCTAAGCTGCCCCTGTTTTCATCCCCTTCTCTTTCCATTTCTTCCGCAGCGACTCACCAGGAAAGAGATGTTATTGTTGGGACTGACTGGGCAGTGAGCGTTTGCCGTCTTGATTTGGTGCTGGAGGCGTTGAACCCACGTGTCGAAGTCAGCTGAATTCTGGCAGCAAACGAGCCTGGATTCTATCATGGGCCCTGTGCAAAGAAACAGAGAAGCCCTGGGTCTGCGGAAGGGTGGTTGGGATCTGCCTTTGAGCCTGGTGAGCGAATCCGTGTGCTGCCTTCTACTCTGTCATTCGTGATCTCTGTATTCCCCCTGTGCTTCAATGATGAAACACATCCTGCACTGTTCTTGCTGGCAGATAGTGGGTTGACACTGGGGTAATTCCTTGTTCTCCGTGCAGACATCAGTATTTGCCTCCTGTTCTAGTTTAAGTAGAAAATTAGAGTCAAGGGGAACCTATGATTTATGTTTATAGAATCAAAGAATGGTTCAGATTTGAAGGGAATGTAGAGATCATCCAGTGCCACCCCCTGGCCTGGGCAGGGACACCTCCCACCCCACCAGGTTGCTCCAAGCCCCATCCAGCCTGACCTTGAATCCCTCCAGGGATGAGGCAACCACAGCTTCTCTGGCTGTGAGACCCTGGGCCAGGGTCTCACCACCCTCCCAGAGAAGTAAAAAACACTACCTTGCTCGTGAGGATATCTAGTTAACCCTAAGGCATTCTTTGCTTAAATTGTGTCCTCCTGTAAAAACTTAAGATTCTGAATTCCTTCCATCTGTTTACGTCTCACCCCTCAGCGTAACCACAGCCCGTGCCGCACGGGAGAGTCCAGTTCAGAAAGGCACGGCATGTTCTCCCGCACGGCTGAATGTTGGAGGGGAGGCACGTCCCTTCCTCAACAGCTTTCCGCGTGGCCGTCTGGCCAGTCTCATCTTCTAGCCATGTGGGCCAGACCTTGAAGGCTAAAGCACGGGTGTCACTGCTTTGTGACTGCCACAGGTCGCTCAAGAACTGGAGAGCGGGCTTACCAGAAATTTCAAATGTGTGGCTGATGGCGCCCACGGTCTCTCTCAGACGCATCCCAGCAAGAGGAAGGAGACCCTGGTGTGGAAGGGAATTGAGTTAGAAAGTGCTCGGTAACAACTTCTCTACGACCCACTGGTTCTCTCTGATTTAGAGCAAAATGTCCATTTTCTGCAAGCCAGGCTGAAGAATTTCCCATCCTTTGAACTTTGGACTTTAAGGAAGTCTGTGTGGGACGACACTCGGCTCATTGGCTGAAGATGTAGGAAAAGGAGGGGGTTTATCCACCTTTCCCTACCCATAAAATGACTCTCCTCATTCATCAAGTGCTCTGAGATTTGGGGGTGAGCTCCACCAACAGACCAAGGCTGGTGTTGAAAAGTACTTTGTAGGAATTAGATGGAATTTTGTCTGTCTTTGCTATGAGTAAAGAGGCTTTTAAGAAATCTTGAATATGAACATGAATAGGAGAGAAACAGAAGGATTCTTGTGCTTTACCTCATAAACAAATGCCTTCTTTCTATGATCCACTGAAAGAATCAGCAAGTGGAAGGAGGACAGCACAAGGTAGCATTCACACGTCTCCTGCTGAAATAAGATCAGTCATATCTTTCCTCCAAAGTATTTCCTTCTTTTTTTTTTATTTTTTTTAAGGAAATTTCCTCAAAGCTCTTCACCTTCCCTGCCTTTCTGTGAGGAGGGCTCAATTGTTGCACAGGCGAATCTGCAACCATACTAACCAGTCCTTATCTCTTTGGGAAGGAGAATAGAAGAAACTTCTGGCAGAAAAAAATCCACCATTTTTGTCTCCTCAGGGAATGAAAGAAAAGATCAAGGAAGAGACTATGAAACCCACTGAGCTTTTGCTGGCACTGGGGATAAAAAATTGAATGCATTAGAATTAATTCTCAAAAACAAAGGTCTGGACAAATTGGAGCTGTAGTCAAGCCCTGGGATTTGACAGGAATTTGGATGGAGTGTGTGAAATCCAAATTTACCCCACCCCTTGTGTATAGTAAGAGGACCATTACCTCCACGTAGTAACTTCTCAGGAAAACCAGGGAGGACCAAATAATTTCCCCGAGAGAGTGGATGCTCATCCCTTCCCAGCCGCCGAGAGGCTGCCTCAGCAGCAGGTTCTCTAGTTCCTCCCGTGTTCTTCCCCACAGTACGTCTGTCTGGAACAAACAAACAGCAGCACCCCTTGCTTCTGGTGATCTCACCAGGCAATTAGATGTGGAAAAAGGGAAATGAGAGCCAAACAAGGATGATTTATAACACCAGCTAAAAAGGAGAAGGGGTGGTTTTGCAGCACAGGCAGTGGGACATTTGGATGTTGACTGTATATGGGAATTTGCATAAATCACTCCCCCTCCCTCTGAGCATCTTCTCCAACGGTGGTGATGTGGTCCCAGGGAAAAAAACTCCCAAACTGACTTGCGATGGCAAACTTTATTCCTTGGGAGTTTGTATAGCAACAGCTGAAAACTTATACCTGGGCCTCAAAACAGGGACAGCTGCTGGTGAGTTGCTTTCAAAACAAAGGGCATGTCGTAGCTTCTGGCACTTTACTGTAACGGGATCCTGCATCAGGATGGTGCGGTGGTGGGTAAGATAAACAGGCCTCTGATTTCTTCCTTGGCTCTACAGACGGATCTTTGTTTGCATGACCCTGCTCATACTCACGTCTTCTGTTTCTGCTGGGATTGCAGGGTCCTTGGGATGGAGGGATGTCTCGCTCTGGCCATCTGAGTTGGACCACGTTCTAAAATGGAAAAGAATATGGACAGGCACAGGAAAACACTCACATGTGTTGTGTTTTTCCAAAGGGAGAGATTAATACTTGATGAGCAGACAAACTTGGGGATTTCTGGTGTAAATTTGGTGTATTTTAAAATGTGCTGTTCTTGACAGGAATATTGGTCGGTAACAGCTCTGTGAACTCTAGGGAAAAAAGTGCATCGGGTACAGAATCAGAAAGCAGGCATAGGAATAAGACAGCTGAACTTTAGGGGAACATACCTCTAAATGTACCCTCTCATGAAACAGAGAATAGGTCCTAAACTCAACAGAGCACCTGGACTCCTTATTTTCCATGGCATTACACAGGGAGGAGTGTAGGGGTGATGATGGCACTCTCTGTGTGCCTGCCTTAATGGACAGAGAAGGAATGACGCCGTTTCTTATAATATGGTGAAATTATGGGAGGAAATGTATAATAGAGCCTAAAGTGAAGAGCACTGAAGTGGTATGGTCTTCACACGTGTAAAACACCACTAGAAAGAGAAGAGCATTTTTTTTTTCCTTTTGCCTGTGGTGTGCAAGACAGAGAGAGTCCCCCTACCTGCTTTAGGGTATTCTATTAGGAAGAAGCAATGCTTGCCTGGGACGTTGCAGAATCTTCACCACTGCAGGTTTTCAAGGAGAGGTTAGACAAGCGTCTGTCAAGCAAGATTTAGGAAGAGCTGAGGCTGCTGCAGAGGTGGAAGCAGGACTAAAGGCCTCCTGAGCTTCTTTTGAGTTCTCTGATCTGTCTCTGATGAATGAGAGTCTGAAAATACCCATTTCTGACAAAGCAGGAGCAGTGCTTGCCAGAGCCCCAGGAGTTAGCTGTGATTGCCCGCCCAAAACAGAGTTGTATCCCTGGCAGGAAGAAAGGTTTCCACCTTCAGTTTCTCAAATGCTGACCCTCTGTCTTAAAAGACTGAGACATCCTGGGGGGAAATAACGAGGAGAAGTAAGCAGGCTCTCATTAGAAGATTAAATAGATCTAACACTTAGCGTTACTGTAAATTCTGGCTAGAAAAGGGGAAAAGAAAGCTTTTCTTTGAAGGGACTCATATTTGGAAAGCAAACACAGCCACTGAGTTTCAGTCTCCAGCACCAAATGTCTTTCCATTTCAGTGGAGCTGACTCTCTGCCCCCAGAATCGCTACCTACCTGGTCCTGCCTGGCTCCAGGAGCTCCAGCTCAGCCTGCCCTGTCCCTTCAATGCCAGCCTGCCCGGTGCTCAGGCTGCAGCATCCCATGCTTGGGCACTGCCTCCTTGGTCACAGATGCTTCAAACTGATGCTGCAGTCACAGGATGGCATCAATGTGCCCCAACTGCGCAGGAGGGGAAGGAAACGCGCACGTACCCGTCAACTTACTGCTCATTTACATTCCTCTTGGGCTAGAAGCAGCAGTATCTGAGATGTAAAAGCGTTTCCTGTGGGTTTGAAACCTCTCTCCCTTCCTCCCTGTCTCCTCGGTCCCCCAAGCGTCATGGTTTCCTGCTGAGATGGTGGCCTGATGCGATAAGTAGGTGCTGCTGCTGGGCTGCCACCTTGAGCAAATGAAGAATGAAGGCAAGTCATAATATAACACGGTTAAAAGTGTGAAGGACAGAGGATCTAACGAGCGAGGGAGCTGGAAGGGGTCACCAAGCCTTGGAACAGGCTGCCCAGGGCGGTGGTGGAGTCACCATCCCAGGAGGTATTTAAAAGATGAGTAGATGTGACCCTGAGGGATACGGGTTAGTGGTGGTTTTGGCAGTGCTGGTCTTAAAGGTCTCTTCCAACCAAAAGGATTCTACGATCCTATGACATACGGCTGCAAATGATGGGACAAAGTGGGGGATTTCCACTGCTAAGCCCCGGGTTTAGGCTTTGCAGCTTCTCTCCCTGCCTCTGTACAAGGGCTGTGTGTGTAAAACGTCTGGCTGTTTCTGGATTGCGTCAGTCAGATCAACGTTGTTTTTAAACGGGATGAGCTTTAATGTAGCAGTGGTTATCTCATTTTCTGTAACTTTCATGTAATTTCGGGCTGGCTGATTAGAGTCCAGCTTTCCACAGATCTAAGAACTTATAGAAATAGTTCCTGGTTTTCCAGTTGCAGCTGATACCCCTTAGTTTCTTTAAGGTAAAAATGAGCTAGGCATGCACAGCACGCACGAGTTTAGCTTTTATTTGCTTTTTGTGTCTTCTGAACTCGTCAAAGCCCTCTTGCTCTGCAATGGTTCTGAGGGTTTTTCCAGGATGGTGGAAGAGCTGCACATCTCCAGGCTCTTGGCAGGGATCTGACCGAAGGGGCTGGTCTTGCCTGTTTGTGCCTTCAGAAATCGGCCAGTACAGGGGCCAGTTTGGAACTTGGAGGGCTGTTTCTGGCCCGGGTCTGCAGCATCCTCGTGATAGAGAAGCACAAAATGGCAGAGCGTCTGTAAAGGCAAAAGTCTCTGGCCTTTGAGGCGCTTCTTGAAAACCTCAAGAACCAAATCTGGAAAAGAAAATGTGGTTGTGAGATGGTCTGAACGCTCTGAAGCTGAAATGCAACCGAGCTGTCATGTGTACCTGGGGAAGAAGGGGAAGTGGTTTACAACCTGTGGCCTCTCTGGACTATGACTATTAAGACAATTAAAAATAACAATAATAACAATAACAATAATAATAATAATAATAATAAAAAAAGAACACTACGCTTTTCTTGCCTTCACTTCAACCAGCTTTGGCGCCACTGGCAATATGTTAGGAAAATGGTAAGAAAAATAGTGTGAAATGGTTTACAGTGCAGAAGAGGATATGAATATACCCCAAAATAGAGGTGCATCTGCACAGGGTGGTAACCAAATCTATGAAAGTAGAATCTATAGCATCGGTGGGCTATTGCTAATACCCTTCATGCAGATGTAGACTCTCCCTTTTCTGCTTCTTACAGGGATATCACAAAAACTCAGAGATTTTGGTCCTCCAGGCAGGAGCAGTTCTAGTTAAAGTGTATCAAACAATGTAAAGGGTTTTTTTCAGTCTTTGTGGAGTTGAGGTAAGAGCTGCCAGCCGTACATCTGAAGCACAGGGAGGTACCCTGGCATCTCAGCACTGCCATGGCTGTATCATGCACACTGGAAAAAAAACAACTTAAATTCCCACACGTTCAGAACAACAGGCATGAGAAAGATGTGCAGGCACAGCTTATAGAATCACGTATTAAGCTTTAGCCTTTTGTATGCACATATGTAAGAAAATATTCTTTAAAATAATTATAACCATAAACCCCCAAACATTATTTCTTTGTAATAGGAGAATGGCTAAAAAGACTCTGTTTTTCTTAGATCTGTGTGGATTAGAATTCTCAGTGCCTTTGAAATCACTTAGGAACTCAGCAGTGAGATATCTTCATCTGAAGACTGGTTTGGACCTGCAGCTGATACAAACAGGAGTCTGTCCTCTGACAAGCGGTGGAGAGACGGGATTTTCTGCTGCTGGTCGCCCCGTGACTTGCCCACTTACCAAGGCTCTCGTAGACTATGGTTGGGATGATGTCCCTCAAGACCTGGCAGTTGGTGTGCAGTGCTGGGTTGGCGTTCATCTCCAGGAGCCAGACCTAGGAAAGACAAATGCTGATGGGAAACTAGGCTGGATCTCCTCAGAGGCGGAGCAACGTCCTTCCACCGACTTGGTGAGCACCTTAGAGGTAGGAATGCTAATAAATCCCAACAAAATCCCCTAACACTGAGGGCAGGCAGGAGAGAATTTTCATAAGGACTGGATGAAGTAAACAATATCCTTTTTTTGCATACATTTACATACTTGAGAACAGCACATCATGTTATTTTTTTGTCTTCAGCTCATGGTCTTTAGATTAACTCTTGCTCCTACCGTTGTCATTCTTAACTTACCGGTTTTCATAACAATTTCTAGTTGAACTATTTGGATACCATGAAATAAAGTTATAAGGAATCAAGGAATCATTTTGATTTGAAGAGGACATGGGATCAAAACCAAGGAAATGTGACACTGAGTTTTCAAAGGTCTTGATTTCCTGGGTAAGCTTTGGATTCAGGTAGAAGCCATGTAAAATCCCCATTTTCCTTATCTATACTGGTCTCGTCTCCATTTCCCTTTGAAATGCCAAGATCTGAAGCAACAAGCACAGAACGTGATGGTCCAGTTACAAATCTGTGTGAAACCAAACAATTGACTTGCACTTCATTCTGTTTACTATTTCTTTTCCCTATAGTGAAAGAAACTCGTCTGTTCATTTCCTGCCTCCACCATATGGTGCTAAATCTTGTATATAACACACATAGGAACTATTCAGTGTTTTGTAAGGAAGGATATTTAATCACATAACAGCCCCAGGAGAATATTAATTCCTTTTAATTGATTTTTAAAAATAGCTTTAAAAAAAATCATCTTTTGGTTTCTCTTTTCCTTTGAAGCCCTAAGTTTGCTTGCGAGAGTACCTGTGAAATGAAGGCTCGGTGTTTGGTACGTTTTGGCAACAGGATAGCCATCACTTTGGCTCTTTCTTTTGTGAAGAATAACATATAACAATAATTTTCACTTCTTTCAAATGCTTTATTAAACAAATGAAAAGGCTGGTAAGTGGGGGCAGTGAAATGTCCTTTTTTCCTTTACCTCCCAGCCGATCAAAAAACCTGCTTTGCAGATGCCAACAGAGGGCACCTCAGTAACATACATTTTTCTTGGGAAACTCATTAACTCATTCATCTTCTGAGTAAGTGTTCTTCTTCCTATTAAAAGTTCATAAGATTTTGTGCTGACAGGTGAACTCAATGACCCTTCATAATTGTCTTCATTAGGTTTTGGCTTCTTCTCCTTTGAAACAAGTAACGCTGACAAAGAGGAAGAAGAAAATTCTCTGTTCTCATGCTCTTCATCTTCTATGGTCCCCATTTGTGTACTGTCTTGAGTGTCTCACACGTTTTTAACTCAAGAGCCAGGACAAGTTAATAAATCCCCTTGGTTCCATTTCAGGAAGAATAAGCATAATAAAATATAAGAGAATAAGGCCAAGATGATTCCCCATATCTGTATGAACTTCTGTAATTTCACTGAAATTCCACATAGAATTAAATTGCTGTTCTTCTCCCTGCATCTAGCACACGGATGCCTTGCTCAGAATTTCCTAGCAAACATACGACAAAGAAAGGAAACCAAAACCCGGAATGTCTGTCCTCAGCTTCCTAACCAGGGGCTGTCTTTTCTCGTTAGGCCTCTCAAATGATGAGAACAATAACGAGCGCCCCGCAGCTTTGCTCAGAAGTGCTGCTCTGGGTGTTTCTCGGGGATGAAGAGGTTACTGCTCCCTGCAGCCTGGCACTACAACTCCGTGCTCCCTCACGTCTCAAACTCACTGTGTCAAGACACTGCAGGTAGGACTAAAATACTTAAATATTAGGATTTTTTTCCCCATAGGTTCTTGAACAGCATACCAACTGCAGCCAGATCCTAAGTGACACCAGGATCCGAGGTCTCATGTCTTGTTCTTTGTATAGTACTAGATGCAGTATTAGCACGTGCTGCATACTTTGTATTTTCATCTAGTTTAATTTCTGTTGTTGTCTCATCGCTCCGTACAGCAGCAGGGCAGTGTCTTCCAGAAGATGCTGACACTGGGCTCTGTCATGTGTTGACGTGGTGGCTCACAGGCAGCACAACACCTGTCTCAAGGGTCCTTTTCCTGCCAACACGGGCAAAGGCAGGGCTTTTTGGTGTGCAGGAAACGCATGACTGAGCCAGAGTTTTGTTCAGTTTCTGATCAAAGTTTATTTAACTGTGTGGGTCTTTGCTGCAGCCTGCCAGGTGGAAGCTGAACACCCTGCTGGGGGCTCAGGGAGAGAGAGGGCATCGGTCCCTGCTCCCAAAGGCTCCAAGTGACGTGATAGCCGAGACTGAATGGGAATGTCTATATCTTTCTCCATCAGAACTTGTTCTTAGGATGCTGTAACACGCTTCAAAGCCCCAAGCTACCCGCAGCAGGGCTGTCTTGTTCTGCATTTGTGTAGCAGCAGGTGTCCGGGGAGCCTGACCTCTGGCTGCAGCTTTCAGCAGCGCTGAAATGCTGGGAATAAAATAACTTCATCCGTGTGGACAGAGCTGAACCCATGTACACAGTCAAAACCCAAGCCCTGGAAGGGCTGCTCAGATGTTGCTGACCCAGAAAAGGACCAGCTTAATGACAGTGGAGACCACAAGCCAAGGCAGTGAGGTTGTTTTCCACGGTTTTGACAAGCTTTTATCAGATTTTTTTATCGTTGTGACCTGGAGCAGGCACAACCAAGTCTTACAGTGTCTATGTGGTACCTCATACTCCCGGAGTGAATGAAAAGCTGTGTCGTTCAAATCAAAGGAACCGTCCCTGCTTTAGCTGGGGATTTGAGTTTATCTTCATTTATGTACATCCACCACAAATTGGCAAACGGCTTATCTATGTTCAGTCTGTTCTCTGCTGATAGATCGCTGGATCCCCTTATGGCTGATAAAAAATATACACATCTGTCTTCTCCGCGTACGTCTGGAGAGGAGGCCTTTTGCACGGCTGAAGCAGTGCTTGCTGAAAACAAGTTCCTTGAGCATCAAAATGACACTGTCCTAAGCTGTGCAGTGACTTCAGCATTTCCAGTGCAGCACAAGGGAAGCTCCAGAAAACAGTAGGAAAAAAGCCAACCACAACAAAACCACATCTGTCACTTTTGCTCCCTCTCCTCTTCAAGTGCATCGGTTCTTTTCTCAGTTTACAGATGAATATGAAATGCTCTACAGAAAGCTGTGGTTTCTTAGCAGGCCCTGCTAAGCCCTTAGCTAAGCCCTGTCTGTGCTTCTAAGAACTCTGAGGCAGGAAAAACACCATCCTAAGACTGAATCAGGATGCTGCAGGGCCTTCAAGAATTATTAGGAATGGTGCTGGGGGCATTTGTATAACAGGCAAATAAGGAAGTGGGGAGAAAATCATTCTGTGATTCTGTGAAAGGCATTACAGACTATAGGACTGAGCAAGACTATGTTAAATCAGCATCAAGCAGATTCTACGTGTCATGAAACAGGATGACAGGGAGAATAAGGCTGTTGTGTACTACAGGAGGAGAGAACAGGATGTTAGACCAGGAATTCTAATGTCAGCCCACAGAAAACTGGGAGTTTGCTGCACTGACTGGTCTTAATGGGCGTTGACGCTGCCAGTCCTGCCTCCACAAGGAAGGTGCAGGTCTCTCTCGATGCAGCACCGCACCAAGAAAGAAGCAGTTGATTGCTCCCCAGCAGGGGCAAGAAAGCACAGACAAACCTGTGCGTAATAAGTGCCTAAATTTCCACGTTACTCTCTCTCAAAGGGAAGTTCCAGGTTCCAACTGACTCTGTCACCTCTAAGTGCCCAGAAATCCTCATCATTCTTACAGATAATACCTGTCAAGGAACAGACTTGGTTGATCTCTCCATATGTAAAATACACGGGGACGTAATTGTCTTTAAACACTGAAGTTTTTCACTAGCCAAGAAGGACTTGCCACAATAGGGTGATACTGGATCTTCTATTCTACTTGGAGTTTACACAGCCAGGGCTTTGCATGCCGACATTGCAAAAGACAATTCCCACTGAAATCTGAGAAGCCCCAGTTTCTATGTCTTTGCCATTTACTCTCCCTTGCCATTGACTTCCCGTACAAAGGAGCCTATTGTTTGGGTGCCTTACCCACTGCCACATACATTAATTCCATTCTTTCATAGGGCTTGCTGTTCCCGCTCTGCCCTTGGCTGGAATATGTTTGAGTTCCTTTCTGCTTTAGCAACAGCAGAATCTGCCAGATGGCTTTCTGTTATGTTCAGCCCAGGTGGTTTTGAAGGACTGTGCTGCATTGAAACCACCTCAATCACCGTGTTTAACATTTCCCTTTCCCTTTCTTCTGGCTTTTCTCGTTTGCATTTCATTCCCTCTTTACAAGTTTGGGCTGTAATTCTAGCAGATTTTATAGACTCATTGGGCTGACCTATTGCTAAATGGTGAACCCCCAGCGAAGGCGGAGATGCTGACACCTGAATTGATGGGGACTGACCTTCAGCATGGTGAGGGCAAGTTCTTTGTTGCCTTTGATGGCTACTCAGCTAGTGCAAATCAGTGCACTTCAGGTGATGATGGAGGCATTACACACAGATTTAATTGGCTGATCATCTGGCACGTGTGGTTTCTGGATTAAAAAACAACTGAGTGGGCATTAAAATTCCCATAATTTTGACCATGAACTCCACTGCCCTGGGAAAGTTCTGCACAGAACAGTTTCAGCTGCAATCAGTACTTTTCTTCCCTTCCTGAGCTGTTAATGCCAGGAATGTGCAGGGAATACAGGTGCTGTGTCTCGATGCTGGACAATGGAGCTGGAGAAAAAAAATGAACCCTATACTTCATACCTGACTGACTGAATACTCTATTTAATTCCTAAGAGCCTGTGCCAACTGTGCTGCACTGCTGGCATTAGATATCTGGCCAACATCACACTTAGTATTTGATGATATTGCATTCATACCTTAAAGTTTTCATCAATTAAAAAGTCACAGCCGATGAGATCAAAGTAGCCCAGCTTGCAATCCAGTTTGTGCTTGGCTGCCAGGAAGCACTGCAGCATGATCCGCTGCATCCTCTTCTGAAAGGGAAGACAGAGGGATGGTGGTAACGTGATCATTGTGAATGCTACCGACATAGGAGGGACCCCAAGTCATAGGTTCTCTTTTGGCTTATGGAGAATTTTTCTTCCTCTGCCCCAGCAGAGCTCCTCTCTAGATTTCGTAGACCATATATCTGTCCACTTGGATTGAAACCCCCTCTTGACCTTGGTGTGGTGATCCGTGGAGTCTTGGCCCTTGGCTCTTACTCAGAAGGAGCTGTCTAAAGAATTTGTAGGACCACAGCTTTGGGCAGGGAATGAAGACTGTAACTGCATTTTTATAGTTCACATTTACCTTCACTTTCTATTTCTCAGCAGTTTACCCATTTCATTAAAATGAATCTCTTTGTGTCTTCACTTCTCTGTTTAGCATCTGCAGAGAGATGGTTACCATGGGGCCATCAATACCTTCAGTGTGTTCCCTTGGGGGCTCCAGTGACCTGATTGGGTTTCTCCCTATTTCTGTCACCTTAATTAGGCAGAGTAGCACACCCTGCACTTACGGTAAACACAGTGAAAACCCAGTCTTTGGGGAGGCCGTTGGTTTTTCTGAACTTCTCGTTAACGTAGCTGTTGAAGTGCTCCATCCGCCAAACTGTCTCGTCTTTCAGCTGGCTGTACAGGGAGCTCTTCTTCTGCATGTACTGGGAGGTGGGGGACAGAGCAAAGGGATCAGTAGCTTTCTGGCAGTGAAGAGCAACCGGCAACTGCCTAGCGTAGCCCGTATCCAACCACCCTGTTGTTCCAGGCATCTGGAGCTGGGAAGAATCCCAGGATCAAGTTATGGAGGTGGAGGGAATAGATCCCCTCACCAGCAGAGCTAAACCCAGGCAGGTGTGCTGGCTGCTGTCATACAGCGCTGCCACGGCCAGAAACATCCTTCACCCACATGGCCCTTGGAGAGACAATTCCCCAAGGTCACTGTCAAAGCTGTGTTTTCTCTCTGTGTGTAGGTCTGGTCCAGCGGCTGTCAGACTCGGAGAGATGCTTTCAAGTCATAGTCATGATACTCTTCCAACTTAATCCAGTTGCAGTGCCTGGTCCTCTCCTAAAGGAGACCGTGTCTGGGAGAGATGTGTGGATGTGTCGCCAGAGAAAACCAAGGTGAGGGCTTCTCCCTTCCACTGTCTCATTAATCCCTGTGTGGGCTGGAGTTTATCAAGAATGGGGTATCTACATTGTTCAGGCAAAGGCAAGTCCCCTTTCCCTGCGAACAGGCTTGGCTGCACATCCATCTGAGGGACGGTGACTATGAAGCTAGAGATTCTGTCAGTGCTGCCTCTTGGCTTTTGGAAATACAGTAGGAAAACGACTGATTCCAGGTGGAGGGAAAGGGTAGGAAGGGAAAACGAGAGCGGAATCAACTGTAATTTGAAGGAGTCTGGTAACAACCAGCCACTCTTGTGAATTTTGTTTCCCTCCTCCCAGCAGGAACTGAGATAATTTATGTTCTGCTAATAAACACCTGTCCTTTGTTTAATAGCACTTGTGCCATGGGATCCTACCCGAGCACCTGAATTCCCGTGGGGATAGCTCTCTAGCTGAGCAAACAAACTATTCCAGGAAAACAAGTGGCACGGAGATATAAGCAGCTACTGCAGGCAGCAGCTGTAATCTGCTGTCCTGAGCTGCACCTCCACGGGAGCTGTAAAACTCCAACTGAAGTGGGTTCGTCTGATACCTCTCGAGTGTGTAATTTGCCAGTTCTCAGAGCACAGTGTGATATTGGGAGGAGAGAAGGGCTTTAGGAGCAAACTGGTATCTTCCTTCTGGTTCTTTTAATTCTCTTTCATCAGGGATAGTTCTAACTACAGAAGGGCCTCATTTGAAGCAAAATCACAGGGAGATCTGAGCAAGGCAGGCTTCTGTTTCGTACAATCCAGAACAGTCTTGTTCTGTTATAGCTCTCATTTGAGAAACAAGTCAAGCAAAGGTCGAGATTTAATAATGATGGCTCTTGAAGAAGACATTTGCATCTTACATCTTTGTGGTTATTGTGTTTAAGCACAAAATCCTTAGGCACAGTTAAGGCTACTTTGTGCTAGGTAGCGGCAATCAAAGGCTTCTTGCCCTAAAGAAGCTTATTGTCTACAGATGCGTGAGAGAATGATGGCAGGAAAAAGAGGTCCAGGAGTAAGAATTGTCTGTTTAAGAAGAGAACTGGTCCATGGCAGAAGATGGAACCTGATCCGGTACTGCCTACGTTGCCGTGCCCAACCGTGAGCTCCCATCCCTTTCCCGGCTGTGTGGGTTTCAGAAGTCTCTTTTGCTTCCCGTCTCTGCCAACCACATCCTCCCCTTCTTCTGAATCAAGTGCGCTTCATTTACCTGGTTGGTGAGATGAACCGTCAGATCATCAGAAGCTGCATCATAACTGACACAGGTCAAGCGGACGTAACCCTGGGCAAAAAACAACACGTAGGGCGCCGTGCAGGCGATGAGGAGGTAAGAACGGACGTCAAACTTCTTCCCTTCCAGGAGCAGAGGCTGCTGAATGTACCTGTCAGAGCAGTGGTTCAACACGAGCGTTACCAACAGGTAGCCATAAAACACAACAATTCCAAGCTCACGCAAAAACCTGTTCATTTCTCCCCGCAGAACTGCTCCGTTTGCCCCTTTTTCAGCCCTGGTTCCAGGGTGAATGGCAGCAGAGGGCGCTCAGAGGAGAGGTTAGAAACGCCAAGAGTAGCTCCTTGCAAGAGGAAGAGAAGCTGTGCTGTCTCGGGAGCGGGAGGTAATTAAAGATTTACCAATATTTACTGGAGAATATACAAAGTTTATGTCTGAACACAAAGAGCCCTTCATACAGCAGCACTGCTTTTATTGCCAGTGTGATGTAATTTGGGAATTGTTTCCCTTTATCATCAAAGGTTGCTGGATGTCTACATAAATAACAAGGCTGTGCTGTTAAAACGATCGACGCTAACAGCAGTTTTTCAAAGGAATATGGGAACCTCATTCAGCAGAGCACGAGCCATTCCTAACCCACAGAAATCGAGGTGAGATCTAAGATAGGGTCCAACCACTGCTTCCCCTGGCACTGCTGCTTGTCTGTGTCAAAGACACCTATTGGTCTAACGAAGGCCCTTGGTCTAAGATATAGATATATATAAATGCTTCTTATACTGGCTGCTGCAGAAGCGCAGTCAAGGGGGTCGTGTAAGAATGAGAAGGAAACGTCCAGTGGCTGAAGCTGTTCTCAAGGCTTCTGCTGCCTTATCTTTCCCTTCCTCTTTCTGCTGTTCTGCTACTCTACAAAATAGTCCTAGCAGTGGCTGAGAGGGTGTGTATTCTACAAAGAAGAACCTTCATGGTTCTTTTATTCATGCAAGGAATAAAAAAATAAAACAATCCTAACCCAAACAATCCTAACCCGAAATTTTAGTCACTGATGGCCATGGCCTGTTGAGGTCTCGACTTTTGCAGCACTGAGGCAGAGTTCAGCGGGTATTTGGGAGGCTTTACTGGGTGGCATGGAACAGATATTGTAGTTGCACAATTTGTGAAATGCTGGCTTTGTATCAGAAGCTGGGCTAGAATCTAATTTAAATTGCTTTGCACGAGGCTGTAGCATTCTGGTTCAGAACTGTAGCACCTGGCCTTTTGAAGTCATTGTTAAGTTTGCAGACAAAGGTAAACTCAGATCTTTCTGATGACAAAGATCTACCTTGAAATGACCAAAGTGTGTCTGCAAGACAGAGGGAACCAGAGAAATAGCCTCTCTCCCACAAAATAAAATCTCAAAGGTAGATGAGATGTGGCGTAACCACATGAAATGCCTCTGGAACAATTCAACCCGTTGAGAGCAGTGTGCTTCAGCAGGCACACTGCTCACAGGGGAATTCCCGGGCTTCAGTCTCTACCTTTGCACTATTCTGGCCTTGGAAGCCTTGTGTGGCACCCCTTTGCTCAGTAGATGTTCCTCGGTGCTCTGGAGCTTGGCTTGAAGGGTGTTGACAGAAGCTGGATTCTTAAGCAGGAAAATGCCTCGACCTTGGTTAGAGCAATTCGGTTTGCAGATCCAGATCTCTTCTTCTGCAGAGAGAATGAGTCTATTCAGCAGCGTGTGTGGTATGTGCCCGTTAGTGGGCTCTGAAAACTGCTCCCTTGATACATACACATGCATACAGATACCGATTATTTTACATTTTGGAGGATCACATAGATATTTAAATTGGTTGCCACCATGACTAAGACAATTTACCTTTGCAATTCTCAAAAAAGGCCTTTCTCTCATCTTTTAAATCCAGGCGAAAAGATTCTGGGAAGAATTCTTCCATCTTCAGTAACCTGCAGGAGAATCAAGTTGAGAATCGAGTTTCTCCAAGCTGAAAGCTCTTTCTTTTCCTAAGAAAGAACTAACCCCCAGTATTTTCTATCCTATACTGTTAGGCATCCAGAAGAAACTGGTCCTTTATGTCTCTGACTTTCTATTGGCATGTTTCTGGTCAAGACTCAAAGGTGAGAGTTCTTACTTGGAATTGGAGCTCTTACTGATCTTTTTCATCACACGGTCTTGCTCCCTCAAGCAGCATAAAAGCCCTATCTTACTGGTGAGGACTCCGTTGTTGGGAATCTGGTAGAGAAGCTGCTCACCTGTTTAAGAAAGAAAAAAACAACAACAAAAAAAAGCAGCTTGGCCTTATTGTCCCATGCAGCAGGATGAAGCTGACTTTGTCTTCAGGTTGCTTGAAGGCAGTAGTGACAACTCACAGAGCCGTGAAATCCCTTGCTGTGAATGTGTTTCTGTCCAACTTTGTAGCGGAACAGATCGACCTGATGGGGCTTCGTGAAGTAGTGTGTCCCTTGCCCACTCCAGTGCTGCCACTGCCCTCACACCATTCCAGCTGCAAGATTGCATTGAAAACACATCTGCACCTCTGTAAATTAGGCCAATTGCTGTAACGGTGCAGCCTGGCAATTAGCATTGCCATCAGAGCTGGCAGGAGGGGACGGTGGCTGCTGTACATGGGCTGGTAGGGAAGAGATACCACTCTCCCTCTGGGGTATGCGGGGTGACCTATCTTACTCTACTTTTGTCTTCAGGTACACCCTTCCTTCCTTCTCTCCTCTGTGTGAGTGTCTCTAAACATGAGGCATCCTCCTTATGCAGGACTTAGACTTGAGAGGTGCCAGAGCAGGCTGCGTGTTGGTCTGAGACCACATTATGGTCTGATTGTCCATCCTACTGCAGCCTCTGCTCAAAGAGGGAGGATCACCTTTCAGAAGTGATTGTGATGGCTTGTGTTTAAATCTCTGTACTGTTCATTTTGCAGTATGTAGTTAATTTCAACGGCATCTTTTCTCCCAAAGCTATTTTCTTGTCTAAACCCCTTTCTTTAATCACCATGGCAATCCAGCTCTGATGTCCCCTCTGAGGCCTCCTGAGAAGCTGAGGTTACCTGTATCTCCTACCCCCAGGTGACCTCCTCTGCCCTGGGAGTCACAAGTCCAGGGTTCTCAAGTTTTTTTCCCACTGCCCTCTCCCACTCAAGGTCCACAGGCACCTCTACCTTCTTTGAAATGGTAATAGGTCTCTCGGCACTTGATTTCACACCATTTCAGTGCATAATCCTCTCTTCTGTTGTCATAGATACGCTGCCAGCCTCTGCTCTGGCAATAGATGCTCACACTGCACATGGAAAACAAAATAGCCAAGTAGCCTCCCATCTCGTAACAAATACTTTGTTAGCTCAAATCCCTTGAACCCCTAATAATTTTCTCTGGGAGCCTGACCTACCATGCTCAGAATCCCTTGGTTGGGGATAAATTGGGAAGCATGAATTTGGATGGCTACCAGTGGAACTGCTGGTCTGAACTTAAGAGGGTCGGGTGATTCAACAGCTCTGAGAACTGGTATCATTTCAGCAGGGTTTTTCCAATTAGGATGCAACTGGTAGCCGTGGAATAGAAATGTTGAGGGTCCAGCCTTTTTTTAAGCTTCTTTGCCTATTAGGAGTTTAGGGAGAGAAAAGTAGCAATAAAAAAAGCTGCTTGTAGACAAAATTGTGGAAATGCAGCAAGGAAAGTGCTGTTTGCAGCAGAGATTGGGACGACAACATCTAGAGAAGAATGTTGACAGGCTGGAAAGAACTGAGAAAGGAAAGAATGGAAGTTCTCAACTGACAGTATTTCCTGAGCAGAAATCTCTTCTTATTTTCCACTTGTTTTACAACATTTAGCAGGACAGAATGTTGATCAACAGCAGTGGCTCTCGGCTCTAGCGATGGTGCTAGCAGATCTGCTGCGTGGTGTAGAAGTGATTTCTGGACAGCCCCAACAGAGAAACTTTCATTAAACAAAGAGAAGTATATAATTTCTTTGCAAAGGTGGAGATAGCTGGTTTACCACAGGTGGCCTTCCAGTGGACACTTTCTATTTGAATTGTCTATAAACGGTTCCCCAGGTGCACCACTCCAAAAAGACAGCAAATCAGAGGGAAATTATTTAAGGCCATTGGATAACGTTGAGTGACTTCATATATGGTCATACTGCTGTTCATGAGAGTCTGGGAAAAGGACCTACTTACAGCCCCGCTCCATTAGATCCACTGATATAAAAATATGGTCCTGGTTCCATTGGTGCTTTTGGTATCACTTCTTCTGGCTGTTCTTCTTGAGGGCGCACCTTTCCCTCTGTTCTGTTCTCATTAGGCTTGGCTTTGTCAGTCTCCGCTTCAGAGCTGGTAGAAGTATCTGCAAAATTGGAAACTGAGAAACGTCAGATGATCTGGGATCTTCTCCGTAAGACCCACATCTAGAAAGAAAGCTGTTACAGAAGAAAACACTGCAAGGTAAGGGACCGCTTCAGTTGGTTTTATAACCATCACTAGGAGCATCATCATAAACCAGTTCAGAAATGATTGCTAATGTAACCTGCTGGCAGGTATTAAGTGCTCATGACTCCTTATTTAACTAGTGTTTGGGCTATTGATACCCAAATCACTGGCTCCAAACCTATGGAGAACATACAGAGCGTAATATTTCCAGAGACTGAGAAACTGCTCCTCTTGTTTCTCTTCAACTTGGCTTCACACACAACTTTTGGGAACAGTGAAGCCTGTGAATAGTTGAAAAAGTCCTCTCTGTCCTAATTCTGTTCCCACTGGGACGAGGCGATAGCAGGGAAGGAGGGAGCAGGAAGCGAGCAGATGACAAACTGGAATTTATCTACTCTTTGGGCTGGTCTTTTATCGTTATTTGTTATAGAGGTCACATGAGTAAAAACTTCCATCTCAATGACAAAACTCCTTTGACTGAAGTGGAGCAAAGGTATTGGGCATTGTTATCTCTCATTTTACGAGCTCTTGTTTTATGTCTTTGCCAGGCTCCACCTATGGACACAGCTGCGGTCCACAGTGAACTGGGTGCCCAGGGTTATTGGATTTCCCAGAGGGCTCCCACACCTGCCTCCCTTTGCTTTGGAATAAAGGAAAAACATTGCAACCGCTTGCTTTACATTTCTGCTCCATCTACTACTTGGCACCGAAGGGCTCTGATGGCAAAAGCCTGAGCGTCGTTACAAACTGCAGCATTATCAGTGCTAATCCCTGGACTCCTGCCTTGAATTTCCTCCTTAAATCAAACCCAAAAACCCCTCATACTACACGACCAGTTTGAGCAAGCCTGGGCACGATGGCCGTGAAGGAGAGCACTGCCTCGGCAACGTCACGTAACCGACCGAAATGAGCTTTTTCCGCAGTGAGTTTCCAGCTGTTCCTGGTTCTGCGGGGCTGAGGCTGCCCTCGCTCCTGCCCAGATGGTGGGACGGTTGCGATGGGCAGGAGGCTCCAGCAGAGGAGCAGGATGGGCAGGAGGCTCCAGCAGGCTCGGGCACCGTCTCCTTTTGCCACCAAACCGGGCAAAAACGTGACATATTCAGTCTTCCTCCAGAAGAGACTGTCGTTTATAACAGCCGTATTTTTTGGAACAAACCGAAAGCAGCTCAAAGCCGGGGTTAATGCCTTATGCATAAGTGTCAGGCGAAGTGGAAGACACGCAGAAAAGCGTGAGACGGCTCAACTGTTTCCTAGAACCAGTGTCTTTTATGGAGAGGCTGTACTGCAAAGCGGTGCCACCCCTCCGGCTACTGCTATCTCCCACGAGGGGGGCTGATCTCTTAGCACGCTCCTGTTCTTGTTACTCTTTGATATGGGAATGTAAATATTTATTTGTCTATTTTTAACATTTAATTGCTCATTCGTACCTCCTGCCAGAGCTTTTGGCTCTTTTCTTGCCTTCCTCCGTGCCTGGATTGCTAAGAAATTAACTCGTTTTAACCAGTCCCGTTTATCCTGAGACAGGGACACGTGAAATACCCTACAATGACTGAAGTGCTGCTAAGGTGATTCTTCCATTAGTCTGAACACAGACTTGTCTCTCCCTCTCTAATCTTTATACAGAGACCTAAGGGGTGGGAGCCTTTTATCTTCTCTTCTGTCTAATTATGGAATCTCCCCATATTAAAGAGGAACCTTCATTTCATCGGATCTTTTGACATGTATTATTTAAGCATGAGTCCCCTCAAGTCTTCATTTTGTGTGTTTTGCATCCTTAGATGGCTAATTATTAAAGAGGCGAGGAGAAAGAGGGATGCAGGATGTTATTCCCCTTGCCCTGATTGCATAAATTTCAGGTGAGGGCCTTTTCACTTGTTTATCAGCGGTGGGATTAGACGCTTGTTGGGACTTGAGCTCTTGGGAAATAGCAGGGAGAATGGCTTGGCTCGCAGAGCTGATCAGCAGCGAGGAGGGGATGTTTCAGAGGCCGTTTGTGCATCTGAAAGCTCAGCTCCACCTTGTCCTGTCATCTTTCCCTCTCTGCCCAAAAAAGCACTTGTGGAGGGGAAGGGGGAAAGCCCGGGGGGAAATGGTCTTCTAACTCCTCACGTAAACTAGCAGCATGAAATTAAACGGGATGATTCCCTTCCAGGGAGCCCGCACAGAGATCGGCTTCACACCGGGAGCAGCCAGACCATTTTGAATTCGACTGATTGATTTCTCTGGGACTCGTGTGGCCGCGGTGTCTGTGTCACCAGCTCCCACAGAATCTCAGCTCTGCTTTCAGCTCACCCGGGGATAAACACACCGGCAGGGAGATGTCATTTGCTACCAAAAGGGAAAAAAACACCCAGAGTTTAGAACACAGAAGGTTCTTTTTTCCCCCTTTTCCATGTAAAGGAAGGTTTAACAGAATAGGAGCTGCTTTAGTGGTGGTTTTTATCAGAGTTTGGTTGATGCTTGGAGGAGATGATCTTAAAGGTCCCTTCCAAGGCAGACAATTTTATGATTCTATGACAGATTTCTCTAGAATCCAGAGTTTAAATTTCCATTTAGGAAAACAAAATGGTCTAATCAACTTTCTAAAGACAAGCATTGCCCTAAAGGTTACCTCCGTATTAAAAAGGTTTTCATTTGAAACAAATGAATGTATTTTTTACTGCCAGTTCACAGAGCCGAGTTCAACAACAAATACATCAGAAAAATAATACTGTTGGTTTTGTCATTGAAAGACTAGTGGCATTTCAGCCAAATTATCGCTCCCATTAAAATGTAATGGTTTCTTTTCAGAGAAACTGCTTGTATTTTCCTTCATGTCTTCAACAAAACACTTAAAATGTTAGCGCAAAACATTTTAATTCCACTTGCTATGTCTCAGCCAGTATCAATCATTTCTGTCTTAGATTATTTTCAAAGCAAAGGGGTGGGCTTGTATTTTTACAGGGTTTAAATGAAAATGGTGTAAACAGCATGCAATGTGCCTGTCGATTATGCCAGGAGTTACCGGCCAGCACTTTGGGTAGAAGAAGAAGATACAATCCTCTTGAAACTGGCATCAACTGAGAACCTGGTCCAGGGACTCGGCACAATTAATAGCTAAAAAACCAAGGATGCAAGATTCACCTCTCCCAGCCGATAAGGATCCAGCCTGTTGTTGGTTTCTTCCTCGTGGGGTGGATTTGGTGTTCTTTTTCCTCCTGGTTGGCACAAAAGCCATCGCAGCCGATCCTGCAAAAGGGGACACCATTGTCAGCCGCTTTGCCAGAGTCAGGGGTGATCTGGGAAAGCGTAAGGTGTATTTTTCTCTTGGTCATCATTTCCTCTGTTGATTGTCAATGCCGTTTTTCACCACGTTCTGCAGTTTTTTTCAGAATCTTTGTTTTCACTTAGGGGTTTAGCCAGGAAGGCACAGGCTCTGCTTTCCATCTCCAGCTGCTTCTGGGAGGTCTCTGGTGATAAGCTGGTTGGTGACTGTGCTGGGGATCTGAGTGCTTTTGGGATCTAATCTTTCTGCTCTTTCCACTTCCTTCCTGTCGATAACACTTGATATAGGTCTTGAGTTGCCTTGTAAATGTGCTCTAAGGAGCCGGGTGCTTTTCCTGGAGCTGTTTTCAGGTCCAAGAGCTGTTTTCAGATATATCTGGTATTTTTTTGTCTACGGCATCTTCAGGCTCCAGTTGCTCAGCCTCGGGATAAAAGAGAGGCTGCTTTTCAGGAACCTTGGAAGCTCAGACTGACTTTTTTTTTTTGTCTTTGCAATGGATGTGAAAACAACAAATGAGATATTCTATCTGGAGCCAGAGACCATAACCCCAGAGAGTTGTTGGACATGAGGTAGACAGAACATTTTTAGCATGTTTCATGCTTGGAATAGTCAATTGTAAAGAAGGACTTGTTCTGAGTCAAGGCTGCAACTATTTAATAGGAAGGATGCTCACCTTAGGGAGCACAGGGCCACTGAAACATCAGCTAGGATTAGAGACATATATAGAGAGACATATAGAGAAATATATATTAATATATATTTGCTACTGCTTACAAATAAAAGTAACACACAGTCTAAGAACAAGCAATAAATGGAGTCTGTAAGAAGGACAAATGCAAAAGTGCTGATTACCCTAAGAATTCTTATGTAGAAGTTATAATGCAATAAGCTGAACTGTAATGCTGAGCTGTTAAGTCCCCAGTTAGATATATTTAAAGCATATTTTCCCGTTAGAGACTCTCCTCCCCCAAGGAATCTGCTGGCGTGGGTGGGCAGGGCGGGTAGACAAGGGTGTCGGTGTAACTGATTGACTGTGTCTGTGGCCGTGTCCCAAATATCACTCCCTGACCTGTGAGTCTGAGTAATAATTGTGTAATTGCACTGGGTGGGACTGGAATTCTGGTTTTGTCATCCAGTCAAAGCCTGAACTGTTCAACTCTGTTCACATGGAGTTTAATTTCCAGTTGGAGGCCGGAGACCCCTGCATTTCCCATGACATGACATCTTAAGCTGTCTCAAAAAACACCCCCCGAGGTTTAGAGAAGGGCAGGTGTTGTGGAACCTCCCAGCACCTGTCTTTAAACCTCAGTCTGGCAAAGCCACAAGGGGAATTAGAGGAAAAAAAGGTTCTTTGAGACTCTGATGGGAGGTAAGGAGCGGGGCTTGGCATAATGCATGGCAGCTGCCACCCAAAAGAGCCTGTCAGAGGGCCTTTGCCAGACCGTAAGGTGAAAATGATCCCTGAAGAGTGACAGGGAATAAGAAGCTGTTCCTCCAAGAGCAGCCTCACCCCAACACCGGCAGGAACCCTCAGAGGGAAAGAACCCCCAAGGGCTTTTAGTGGGGATTTGTTGGACTTAGGCTGGGGTGATGGCTCCAGCACAGCGGCCGGAGCAAAGGCTGTTCTGGGTGGAGGGGATGTGGGGATGGGGAACAGGAATCCACGTCTGGAGTAAGGGCCTGGGACACTCACTCCAAATATCATAATATAGAGGAAAATAGCAAATAGCTTATAAGTCGGCACTGCTGTCGACACAAAAATGACTTCAGCATCTTACTGATAAATCACTTCTCATACTGATAAATGCATCTTCCCAGAGATTAGAGACTTTCCGTACAAGCACAACTCCTTGTCTTTTAGCCCATTCTTTCAGGCACTAAAGCAAAAAGAGAAAGAAATGGAAATTCTAACCCTCGCTTGGCAGTTTCTAAATACTTTGGCAGAGCTTTAATGGCTCCCTGCCCTACCTTCAGCTCGGAGGACTTGCACTTGGCTTCTGGTCAGGCCATAAACAGCTCCTAAAGGAACAGAGCATCCCACGATGGAGCACGGGTTTGGGCTCTGGGAGGACACAGGCTGCCTTATGTCATTGACCCGAAGCACGGTGGATTCCCAACAGCCAGCGGAGGGTCAGAAACGCAGCCTGCTTCTGCTCTGTATCTATGGGGATCGCCTTGTGGCTGGCTGGGAGGCTCGGGAAGGCTCTAAACACAGGCTCATCCCCTGGCAACGGCTGCCTGGCTACTGTCGGCGAGCACGCAGGAGGGTCTGATGTTGAAAACGCAGTGGGATTTCCACGGACGTGTGCTCTGTCAGATAAAGCTGTGCGATGGCAGCGCTACAGGAGGGCTGCTGAGCAACCGGCCTGGGCGGACGGGAGTGGGATTGTGTAACTGGGAAACCAGCTCAGTTTTTGCTCGCCCTCCTGTGGGTTTCCTCAAGTCTTCTCAAGGACAGGCTTCACCTCGGCTGGAGACACCCTGCCCACTTGCTCCGAACAGCAAACCAGAAAGTCCGATTTCATTCTCTCCGGTGCACAATCAGCAAGAGGCCAACAGGTCAAAGACGTGAAAAATACATATTTTTGTCTATAATGCAGTTTTCTTTTCTGAGCAGAGTTTGCTTAGCACAATACTTCGTTGGGCTTTGCTGATGCTGAGAACTGGAGTTGGTCCTCTGCGGTGTGTGCTGTTAGATTTCCCAGATTAATCATAGAATGATTTGGGATGGAAAGGATCTTAAAGACCATCCAGTTCCACCCCCTGCCCTGGGCAGGGACACCTCCCACCACACCAGGTTGCTCCAAGCCCCATCCAGCCTGGCCTTGAACCCCTCCAGGGATGGGGCACCTATAATTAAATTGTGAAAAGTAGTAACAGGGCAAAATTAGCATCCTTAATCCTCCTAAGTCTGTCTGTCTTTACTCAGCAGAGGCAAATCCTTCTGCAACGTTCTGGAGAACAGCTTGGAGGCTGAAGGCAGCTGCTGCAGCAGCCCCCGAGAGCCCACCAAAGCTACTCTGTGCCAAGGCGAGGTTGGCACCAGCAAATCCATCAGTGTGGTAGGAGTGGATCTGCAGAGAGAGGGCAGACACCTTTTCCATCAGGTGTGCGCTGTGGACACCAGATCTTCAGTGCCCTCTGTTTCTGGTGGGAAAGTGCCAGTGCCTTCCCTGGTTCAGCTCCATCTGGACAGAATCCGCTCTGTGAGCTCAGAGATGGTCCAAGAGCCAAGCAAAGCCCCCCGAGGAGTGACGATCAGGGTGTTTCTGTGAAAATTGGCAGATGTGAGCAAGAGCACACCTGCAAACTCACCTATGGCATTAAAAAATGCAGTGGTGACACTGGCAAAACACAGCTCACACCGATACAAAAAGGTACTGGTTTAGCTAAAAGCTGTAAGGTCAGAAAGTCATTTTTAAAAGGGGGAATAAGTAATTTTTTTTAAAAAAAAGGTCATTTTTAAAAGGGGGAATAAGCTAGTGCTAATATATAATATTAACATATGTGATAGTGAGAGGTAGCTGCCTAATACAGAGATTTCCCTTAGAAAACTGCCCATAATTGGTTATTGAAGCCCTTGAATAGTTTTATTGTGTCTCTAAGCTGCAGCTACTGGTGAGCTGAGTCTACAATAACCCAGAGATTAATTGTGGGAAGGGAAACTAGCTGGAGTAGAGGATTTTGACACCTCTGAAGCCTCAGTCAAAAAGCTAAAGCTAGAAAGGCCTGTTTGTGCAGACTGAAGTTCCCCCCTCTCTCTCTATTTTTCTGTCCTTCAGATGCAGAAGCAAAAAATAAAGTGGGGTTGGTTTTTGTGACCTCAGCTGGATACGAGCAAAGTGTAGGTCATCTCCAGAGTTAACAAGAGAAGATAAAGCTTGGAAAGGTCTGCATTTGCTGCCAGGCTTCGGTGCTTCCAACTGCAGACGCAACAGTTGAATTATTGATCTGCCCAGAAAACTTCAACCATATCTACCAGCAGCACCTGAGATGCTGAAATCTGCTCTGTGAGGAGAGAGATCCCCTTCCAGGGGTATCGCAATTAAAACCACAAGGGAGTAAGAACCAAAGCACATCAGCACATCCGTGTTCTCTTGCGTGGCAATTCCTTCCCCACCCCAACCAGAAAGGATGAGAAAAGTTGATGGAAGGTGGAATTTGGCTTGGCTTCAATCTCTTTCTGGGTTGGCCCCAAGGTGGATGTGCCAAGGCAGTGTGAATACCCTGGCACTGCTCCCCGGCGGTCATGGCGACCTTCGGGAACATTCTCTGTGTTTCCCTGTGGGTGCACAATAGCTGGGATCAGCTCCAGTGCTCCGGCAGCGCCAGGCGGGATCCTGTCCTTGCCTTACCTTCAGCCTTCCTGGATTACCTCTCCCGGCCAACCCAGTCCCTCTGGTCTCACAGGGAACAGCCTGGAGTGGGAGGACACCTCCGTGTTGCAACCTCCTGGCACCGTAAATACCTTCAGCAAACGTTCCACCCTCTAGGAAATATTGCCTAATTGTTGGAGAAGGGGAGAGGCTGACGGTTCCAGAGCTAAAGGAGATGTTTCCTTC
>VZRU01001131.1:0-11640 GCA_013398155.1 Pedionomus torquatus
GCCGTCGCCGTGGCTGCCCCTCGCTCCCCGGGCGGCGTGCCCCACCGGGGACAGGAGCCCGCGCCGCCCCGCTCGCTTCCCCTGCTCCCCGGCGGCGTCCTTCCCGGGCCGTTTCCCTTTCTTCAGAGGGGTTCTCCTCGCCGGGTCTCCGGGAGCCGCCGGTGCTGGCAGCAGCTCCAGCGCAGCGCCGCTGCCGCTCCCCCTCCCCCAGGAATTTCCCTCTCCCTGTCACTCAGCCGGCAGCCCCTGCGCCCTTACATAACGCGCGGCGGTCGGACAGACCGACCCACCGGCCGCTCCGACTCGGCTCGGCTCGGCTCTCCCACAGAGCGGCTCCGGGAGCCGGCTTCCTCCCCCCCCTCTTCCCCGCCAGCTTTCGGCAGAAGGAGAGGCGGGGGGGAGAGCCCCGACCCGCGTTCCGCCGGACACGTCCTCCCGCGGCCAGAGCCAGGGCGAGCGGGAGGCGGGAGAGCCGGGAGCGCGGCCGGGCAGCGCCCGCGGCCGGGGAGGCAGCAAGCCCCAGGAAGCCTGGGTTTACCTGCACCTAATTAAAGGAGCTTGCAAAACGAATTACGGAGCGTGACCTAAGTGATTTAAGAGGTGCCAATACTGACCTCACTCTCAGAAGTAAATCCACTGAGGTTCCCGAACTTACACCCGTGTAAACTAGGTGTCACCGAGAGCAGAATCAGGCCAAGAAGTTTTCATCTTGGCTGATATTAGCGTAAGCTTTGTCACCTAGTTCTTATCCCTCTCAAAGGTCTTGCGTCCCTTCAGGCACTTTCTACCCCTTTGTAAAACACAACTACCACCAAACCCAAGCTGGCTTCTCTGTTCTCTGCATTTATACAACCAGAAGAAACTCGACTAAAGACAGTTAAAATACACTGCTGTAAAACCAGCAAAAGAGGAGACTACAGAACCAACTGGATTCACAACTTAACAAAACAATGGGAGAAATGATGTTTGTGAGACATTCAGGTGTCAACAAAAGCAGAAGCAGCAAACTTTCTGAATTAATGGGCTGAATTTTAAATGGCAAAGACAGCTGTTTGACCAAATAAAAAATTCTAGTACTGGGACAGAAGACAAAAGGAAGAGAGATAGAGAACAGAAAGCTAGAGAAATTACTACCTACAGAGAGGAGGGGGGAAGAGCAATGCAGCAGTTTCCAATTCATTAAGGAGTCATCAGAAGTTCGCAAGAAAAGTTAAGCTTTCTAAGATCTGTCTAGGGTTCCTCTTTCCAAAACATTGCCTGCTCCAGCTACTAGGTCAACCTAGGTACTATGCCAAGCCTACATCCCTGGAGGGAATCGTCTCTTCCATCGAAGCAATATAAGCCATTTGGTTACAGGCACTGCTTAGGAGAAATGAGCTTTCTGTCAGCTGGAGAGTTGCCAAGATGCTGAGATCTATCCCAAAACCAGTTCTGGGAAGCAATCTTTACGAATGTTTCCATTATCATATTACATTATATTATTTAATACAGTAGTGGTCCAGGTGACATTGAATGTGACTTCAGACCCCCCTGTTCAGTACTCGCTCACTGCTCACAGGAAAAGCTAACCACAAACTGACGAATTTTCACAAGCACACAGTCAAAGTACAGGCTGCAAAGAAATGAACAGCCTAGCAGGCACCTGAACTGGTGACCCTGAGCTAGCCAGGAACCCTATGTCACATCTTGCTATTATGAGGATTTCTAGTTTGACTTTTCTTATTGCCATGATTCACCTACTGGCAAACATCAACCAAATTGTAGCATTTACCCTAGGATGAGCAATATTCACTTGTGGGATAACAAGAAGTTTGCTTCTCACAAAAGGAAAGAACAGCCAAGGACTATATCACACTGCAGAACTGGAAGTAGATTAGTTCTACTGAGAGAGTGCACCAAAATTCAGCCAAGTTGTAGAAAGCCCTGAGATACTCTAATGCAAACTGGTGACATTTTCAGAGAATTAAAAAAAACAAAACAAAACAAAACAAAAAAAAAAACCCCACACCAAAAAACAAACAAACAAAAAAACCCCACAAAATGTTTGAGGTCATTTTTAGGAGTTTAATGAGTCCCTCTGGTCCTGTTTGGTTGGATATATAGGCCCATTCCTGCTCTGCAGGCAAAGAGCTCTTGGTGCAGCTTGCCAGAGAACATACTGCAAAAACGGGATTAAACCACACAGGTTTCCCTTGTTGCTCCTGTTATTCAGACACTGCGCTTTTATCAGCTACCAGCAAGAGCAACAAACAGTGAGAACAGACACAGATGACCTTGGGTTGCTGATAGCCCTTTTCCCAGTCAGACCCCACATTACTGGCCAGGAGAATCAGTCAACAGCACTGCCTCGCTCAGAGGAATCTCCAGGACACCCAAGGACAGAGCTGCCAAAACAGAACTGTGGGAAGTCTCACCCATAGTAACAAAGACATCAGGCTTTGCTACCTCTAGATAAACTCTAAGGTGCTTGTACCATATGATGGGAAAACATAATTATTTAAAAATACTTAACAACAACACCATTTTGCTAGATAAAAGTCAGGACTTGCCACTGGGGAAAGCTACTTAGCAGATTTTGAAGATTCCTGCTTTAATCCATGTTTTCTGGCTGTAAAAGGCCTGTTGTGAACTACTGTGCAGTGCTTTGACCAGGCTATATTGTGCGGAAAATATTGCCACCATGCTTTCCTATAGTGTGTTTCACATGGAATTCCACAACAGTTAGAAAATTGTTTTATTTGGGAAAAAAGGCAAAGAGTGCTGCATGGCATTTAATTTGTAACGACATGCATAACTTATTCATGTAATCACTATTTGCAAGTTATGTTGATAAAACTTTTATGTCACACCACAGTAACCTCCATTTTCACATACACACCAGTCCATCATCAATTGATCATTTGTGAACTAAATTTTTAGGTTCATTTTCCTTATGATTTTTAAGCTACTTTAAGTCACCAATAAATAGTGTTACTGTTATTTCACACTCCAGCAGAAGATCAACACATCTGAAACACACTTGGTTACATATACACTAAGTTCCAACTTCAGGATTTTTACATTCCTACTTAGCTGCTGATTGTTTCATTCCAACCCACCTGAAACATAACAAGGAGGCTGCAAGAAAATAGACCATAAAAATATCTGGCATAAACACCCTTAGCGGGTGTATTTTTAATGAGAGGTTGCCAACTGTTTGGACAGCCAACATTTAAATATTAAAAAGGAAGGTAATTTTTGACATAAAACTACCAGGGTAAAATCTATAGCACTAATGCAAGCCCTAGGCATGCTGCCTCTATGGGGTTAGAGTGAGCAGGGCTTTAGAAGACAGAATCCACAATCTCAACTCCAGCTGGTCTCTGTCTTAGTAGAAGAAAACCAGTGTAATTTCTTTTCACTGTATCGGGAAGCATCATGTCTTGTAAATCATTCTGCTACCCTCCCAATCCTCTATTTCAAACATTTTTACTATTTACACAATGCAAGTACATTCATACTTTCTGTAAGTGTCAAAAATATTCCCACTTACCTTGCAAAGCCTTATTTTGGCTGAGGATCTTTCACTATGAAAGAGTTTTTACACAAATTTATTGTCTCCTGTTTTCCTTTTTTTCTTGCTTTCATGTAGAGTTGTTCTTTTCTGGAGGGAGGAAAAGTTAGGTTCTTACTTATACATTCCTCAACTCTCCTGAATTGGAAAGTAAAACAAACTAGACACTGACAGTGAAAGCCACAAATCTAATTTTGTTATGGAGGGAAATGTAAAAGACAAACAGTTGTTAGTCTACCAGAAGCCATATGGTTTTTCAGCTTTAATATTCCTAGATATTTCCAATTATATACAGCTTTATTTTCTTCCAATACAATAATATTCAAAGAACCAGATTCATATAGGTCTAAATATGACAGCATGCTCTGCGTGGTGTAATGCAGCTTGTTACAGAAAACAGGGCCCCACATGCACAGATACCCTGCAACAGATTTGAAATCTTAACTCCTTTTTGTTTATTTAAAGCTGTGCAGGAATCTCTCATACAATGTTTCTTGTCATCCCTCCTCCTCACTTTCTTTGATCTTTACCAATAGTTGGTGAGCTGAAAGAGGAGGGAAAGATATCAGAGTGTCAACGTTACAGACTCAACACCAGCCCTCTACAGACAAATCACCAAAAATTTTATGCAGTCAGCATAACAAAGATAACTATGGAGCTACACAGCGTAACAATGGCGCCAGTGATTCAATCTTTGCAACCTTGGGAAACACATCTTTAAAAGGTGACCTCAAAATTATTTTTTTTTAAGCAAGGTTCCCTTCCCCAGTTACAACAACAATTTTTGGATGCCTTTAGGCTATCTTTATTTCAAGGCCTGATTTTGACTTCCCAAAGTTTTAAATTTGTATTCACTATTCAGCTTTCTATCACATTACACCTGTATTACATCTATGCTGAGCTCTAGACTCAAGCCCTTTATTTTTAAATGGGATGTGCTGATCAAATAAATACATTTTAACATTAAAGATGAGTCTTTATTACTAACAAGTACAGTGAGGCCTTAATTTGAAGTTTTCAAAAGTTTGAAGAGACAGAAGTTGTGTAAGATTCCAAATTCTGGTTCAAGTCTGTCTCAATTTAACAAATTGCTGAAAATCTACTTAGCAGAAAAAAATTTCTAGCAACCACACTATCATGGATTGTTCTTACATTTCCTCTAACAACAGAAAACAATGTTACAAACAAATGGCCTCAAAAGGAGAATACAAATCTTTATAGTAGCCACCGGAGCACCGCTGTAATAATAGGAAAAGGTATCTAATAATACACGTGCAGATGTGCTCTAAGATTAAACACACATGCAGTAACTGTTGCCGTCCTCTCCATGAGAGGAGTCATTCTTAAAATTTAGATGGGACAAAACAGAGTTCCTATCTTGAAGCACAGACTTACAGCTCCAGTATCACAGGTCTGCCTGCCTGCCTTATTTCTTAAGTAAGTGACTAACTAAAAAGAAAAAATGTTAACCCTTTTTGACTCCTTTTCACTTATCCCTGCATTAAAGCTAGGGAAAAGTATTTCTATACCTACATCCATCATTGGCATACAGAGGTAGTACCCCCATTCATCTGAGATAACATCATGTCTACTGTCTCCACCCACTCCCAGTGCCAAACTGACAGGGATTTTCTAAGGTGCCTTGAATCTTGGATGCAGCAGACTGCATAGATTAGGGCATAATTACATGGACAGATTTGAAAAAAAAAAAAAAGTTCCTCATCAGCACTGTGGATGGAGTTTGGGGATTCTGACTATCTATAGTTTTAACCACCTTTAAACACAGATTCCAAATGTGGCCTAAGAATTCTGCAACATGACTTCCTCTTGCCCATGAGTAGAAAACAGAATGTAGTACCTTGCTAATCAATCTTGTCTCTAATAAGCACAGAGCACACACTGTAATTATGATTCTAAGACAAATTTAACATTTGGATTGAGCATAATGAATAGCATTCTGCCTGAGAAAATTAACAACTCTGAGAAAAACATAAACTGCCACATTCATCCAAAGAGAATGTTTGAATTTTGCTCTTGATCTGAACAGTTTCATCTTTCCTTCATTAAAGATGAGACCACCTCAAAGAAAGGAATGAATATTTCACTGTGACTATCTTCTGTCTTCACTACGGAGAGGTATTTTTTTAATAGAGTAGCAGAAGTGAGCTGTCCAGACACAGTTTGAGAGTAACAACTTGCTTTGTTTCAGTATTCAAGATTTCTTGTTTATCAAGAGTATTTTAGTTTTTATAAGGCCAGATGTTATCAGAAGTAGGCTACTTTCATAATACATACAGGATTCACACAGTCCACAACAAAAATAGGTGTGTTTTTTTTTAAAAAAAAATGCTGAAAATTAGATTTAGCCAGAAAATGTCTCACCTGATAGTTTTTTATTTAGGTTTTTAATATTATGTCTGAAATATTTTTATTGTCTTTTTTATTATTACTGTTTCAATACCATCTTCAATGGTATCACCCCCTCTTCTATCTAAATACAAAAGAATTACAGTGTTGCAGCTTTTAATTTTTTTTCTTTCCTTCTGTTTTGTTCCATTATTTTCAAAACAATCTGTAACCTAGAATATCTTTCACATTGTAAAAGTACAGAGTAAGAAAAATAAAACCTGATGGGGTGGTTGAAGTGTGAAGGAAAACATCCACATATACAGCAGTTTGGAATTAGCGAGGAGATAAGGCACTAGCTCATTTTATTGCATTGATTTGCCAAACACCAGAGGAAAATGCAGGTAAGGGGGAAATAAGGCTCCTTTTGTTTAGCTATGCTTTAAATCTTGCTAAATAGAATCAGCTTTTAAAGTGCCACGAAATTGTTTCTCCATTCCTCATCCAACTTGACTTTGGTAGACGAGAGAAACAACAGATCGGTACAGACTGACCTGCCTAAAATACCAGTTTAGGTCAAGCCTGACTTTAAAAGTTGACAACTGCAAATTTTGGGGTATTCACGCAGTACTGGTATAACACAAAACTGACCCTGGGAATCTATTTGAGTAAGTTACTGCAGTCAGCTTCACAGTGGAGCCTGCCCTGATTTACTTGCCCCCAAATCTCCCCAACAATGTGCACCTGTGGAGCTAATCTGTTACAAACTTCCCCAATTCCAAACAGGCTCTCAGGTCATATTCTCTCATTCAGAAGAATTTTGCTGATGCTTTTTAACAGAGGTAGCCATATTGTTAAAATCCCTTAAATAGAAACAGCGTTCCCAGGGGCATTGCATTATTTTGTCTTATTTGTTTTTATTTTGTTTTGTTTTTTTAAAGCAGTGGTGGAGCAGCTTTGCTGTCAGGACACCTCTCTAAAGCAGAGGCCACTGCTCTGCCAGGAAGCTCTGCCATACAACTACTGTCTCAGCCATTCTTCTCACACATCTAAGCCCTCGTGTAAAGTCTTCCACAAAAGCTCAAGCTTTTGCTTGCATTGACAGGCCTTTGCTGACACTGTTACTCTGTGCTGCATCAACAGAAAGCAGCCAAGAAGAAATTGTCAAAGTTTATTATGAAATTCCAAGCAAAGAAAAAGGCTGATGGGATACTGCTAGATGCAAGGCCCACATTTTTGCTACCACTGATGCTGCTTATTAGACTATTCCTGTAGAGTCCTTGTGCCATTCCAAGAAAGATTGCCTAGTGCAGGACTTAGCAAGCATATACATATGTCCAGATTGTCATCTTTCACATGTATTACTAATACAGGCCCGCTGACAGTAGCAGTACTACTGCTATTATTTTTACCCCAATATCCACAAGAGTAGGTTTATACAGGCATCATTCCAAAATTCACAGTTAACAGCTGTTACCAGTGAGCTCAAGAGGCTGTAGAGGCTCAAGCTTCCTAACAGGCTTGGCATCCTAACTGGTATGCCCATGAACCACACACTCTTTCCCTTACACTGCTACAAGTAGCACTCATATATACTACATATTTAAGCCATCTTCAGATCTCAGGCTGGCAGGACAGAAAGGATTGCTACTCAAGAGCTGAGGGCAGAATACAAGTCTAAATAAACCACCACCACATAAAGCTTATGCTCTCTATCATGGCAACTGAGCAACATGCAGAAAAACAAGTTCCCTACCGTGCCTGCTTGTAAGGGTTTTTTTTTTCCCCAGTGTCTGCTCTTAAGGATTTTTTATTTGTTTGTGTTAACGGTCAGCAGCCAGCTAGGAGCATGTCAGCACGTACGTTTGAAAAAAAGAAGGCATAGGTGGTTTCAGCATCAGAAAAATTCCCACCAACATCCCCAAGGAAACCTCGCAGCATTTAGAAATTTGGCACTTGTCATGCTCAGGAGTGATCAAGTACTACAGTTTTCAAACTGAGAAAGACTTTGTAAAACTATTGTAAGATCAGTCACCTACTAAGGACAGCGTCTTATATGTGTTGAATTCTACACTCAGCTGCAAAACCTCAAAGGTTTGTCCATCTTGCACATAGTGGAATGCTCCTTCCCATCTGGTGTCTACAGCTACAGCCCTTATGAAATACAATGTAAAGGCACTAGAACAACTTAGATAGAATGAAAGTGTCTACAAAGAACAACATCGCAGCCGCTGCTGCAATCCTCCAGCTTGCACAAAGTAGAATAGCTTACCAACTTATTTTCTTAGGGGAGATTCTCCCTGCCCAGCTTCTGCAAATATCAGTATCTCACTAGAAAATGCAAGCAGTGGGAATCAAGCTCTCAGGAACTATGTGCAGCCAATGGCCACAAAATAAAGTCTTACAATTGATCCTTACCCAGTTTATGACTCGTCAGTAATGGTGTCAGCAAGCATAACTGACCTGCATTCTTTTCCACTCCCCTTTGGCCCTGCAACAGCTTCTTACTCTTTCCTAGCCATTGGCTAGGTCTTCTCCAAGTTCTTTTTATTAAAACCTTATCTCTCCCCACATAGTAATAATTTCTCCCAGCAATCATGACCATCCATTCTCATCATTCTTCTAGACATAGACATTGGCCAAATCCACTTAGGGGGGAAGGGAAGGATAGCACAGAACAGTCTGAAATGTACTTGCATTTGCTGGGGTGAGAGGTGCTTATTGCTTAAGATCACTCCCATATCAGCCAAGTGATGGATTCCCTTACTCTATTTATATACTTGGAATAATTCACCAGCTAACACTTTTCCCAGCTAAACAAATGTCCACCTCCTGAAATGGATTCAAACTTCTGGAGTATGGAGGTTACACAACAAGGGTCAGTATGCAAACCCCAGTGCCAGAGACATGCAGCTGTTTCCCTCACTCACACTCCCTCCTTCTGATTATTGAATATGAGAATCCCACTTGTACTCCAGATACAAACGTAAGCAAGTTATATTCCAAAGCTGTGCACTTTTCCAAACTGGAGTGCTGGGGACATCCAGGTCTGGCCCGCTTGTTAGCATAGCATCAAGAATGCTGGGACAATAGGCATTCATTTTGGATTTACTGCATATTTAATTATTTTTTCCCTAAAATATATACTCTAACCCACCACCAAAGCTTTGTTTCCAGGCCATATTCTTACACAAATACTCCAATACCTCTGCTGAAAGGCTTAGGGAAGCCCTGTGCTGTTGGGAAAAATTGTATCAATAAAATTGGGCTCCAGTTCAGCACAACACTAAAACATTCATCTATGTATAATCATTGATACCATTCACTTGCTAAAGGTGAGCTATACTATTAAATACCATGCGGAAACAAGACTGCGAAGAGAAGCAACATGGGTATCAGACAGGAGTGGAAAATAATTTAGGAAGGAATAACTGCCAAGACCTAAATAGCGTAAAGAAAGGATCTAGAATCACAGTAGGATTATTTGGCTAATGCAGAGTCACTAAGGGGTAAAAGCCTGTAACTATAGGACACCTTGAAAAAGCAGATTGGAGTATTTTTAAGTGTTGCAATATAGCTGAGTAAACCAAGATTCACACAGTCTACATTCCATGCTGCTCCCTCTGCCTAGTGCTTCCTATTAGGTAACTCTGGGAGTTACCGGATTCAGAGGTCTAGCTTTAGTGTCCTTAAGATTGAATGTTTGGGCTACCAACATTAAAAACAAACAGAAAAATTTCTGCCAGTCAAATTCTGTTCCCTTTGGAAATAAATACGCAATTCTAACCTAAAGGCTTGGTTCTGCCAAAGTCGGCATCAACTGGAAGAAGCGTTGTCCAACATTGTCACAATCAAATCCTGTTTATACTGCCAGTAAGATTTATTCTGTATTTCTAATGATGTAAAGTGAAGCAGAACATAATCTATGTTTATACAGAAGTTTTAAAACATATGCATGCTGCCATTGAAATCTTCTGTGCAAATTTTCATATACTGTTTTCATAAAGTCAACCCAGTAGAGGAATTGGTACTGTCTAAAGTAAGGGTCTAAAGAAAAAGAAGCTTTAACCTCAAAAGAATTAGCATTTATTTACAGCTGTAAGTGTATGATTTGGCCTACATGGGGTATTTTTTTATAAAAATATAGTCTAAATTAAAAAAGATACTCTGAAAGAAGCCTGGCGGTGGGATGCTGGGCTGCACCACTCCTTGCCACGGCAGCCCCCTGGGGACGCTCCTGATTCTATCAGACCTAAAAACCGAATAAATAAGTAAATAAAAAGCCCTGCCCCGCACAGCAAAGCTCCCTTTCAGCGTACAATATTCTTCAGCAGACACAGGCAGAGCAACAAGTTTGTGTTCCCATGTCTACCAACAGAAACTCGTATTTATGTGTTCAACAGGCACAGCCGTCCACAGGGAACATTCCCCCACAGAGGAATGTCACCCTCATAACACAGTGTGGCACACACATACAGGCACAACCAACACTACCCGCAGCTACAGGCGCAGATAATCCCTGTTCTTCCACTGACTATTCCAAAGGTCTCCCCTAGAGAAGGCTGAAGGGCATGTAGGGCAAGAGTTTTTGGGTCGGGATGTGCATGCGCATGTGTGTTTGGCTGGTCAGTCTTCATCTTTTTTTTGTTATTAAAAAAAAAAAAAACACACGAAATAACAATGATGGGAGAAGGGAAACAGGATAAAGTTGGTTTTGAAGTTTTGACATTTGAACAATTTAAGCACTTCCAACAGTGAGAGCAAACAATGTATCTTAAAATTAACAATAATGAGCCTGAGTGACTGTATGCCTTCATGGCTTTGAAATTGAGGTGACTCAGTGAATTTGGTGTCAGGTATGTGGCTTCACTAATCTTCTGTGGAAAAAAACACCCACAACTGCCTAAGCCATGACAAATACCCTCAGAAACCTGTTGGGATGTGGCAACTAAACTCCCAAGGATTCCATCTGTATTTTTGCAGTATTTGTTCCTCATCCAAGAGGATCGTGCCGCAGCAGGGAGGACAGCCCAGCACCCTTCTGCTCTCTGGGTTTTTCCTGCTGATGTCCCAGGGCAGCAGGGCAGAGGAGGGGAGAGCGGGAAGAAAGGACTTAACCTTGCAACCAAAAACTGTATTATAACGCATGAAGGAATTTAATTAAAACTCTTAAGAAAACCTTTGTCCTGACATCTCCTGCATTTTTTGAGGGCTTGACTTTTTTAAAAATATATAATATATATGATATTATATCTATATATAGTCATGATGGACTATTGTATACCACTCTGCTTTCCCCCAGAATGCTGAATACATGTACTAGCACTAGAACAAAGAGGTTACACCTCAAGACTTCTATTGTCACCACTCTTCATACACTCACACAGAGCGTCCCTCTCTGGCATTTGGGCATGCACATGCAAGCATGAACACAGATCTACAAGAGTATCATTTCACCTTTCAAGTTAGGTTGAAGCCTTGGGGACAATCTCAAAACTACATCTGAGAACAACTTTAAGAAAAATAATCACTGCTACATACAGAGCATTATTAGTTTATCTTTTCATTTTGCTTTACAGTATAGAGATATTCCTTGAAAGCCAGTTTTTGAAGTGTTTTATCTGCTTTTGCTCTGTTCACTTGAAATCATAGTTGTTTATAACACTTTAATTATTCATACAGCAGCCAACTCTGATTTTATAGGGATGATGATGATGCTTCAGGTAAAGGGGGGGGGGGGG
>VZRU01001135.1:0-16102 GCA_013398155.1 Pedionomus torquatus
ATGGTGTCTCTGTACTGGTGAGGCCTCACCTCGAGTACTGTCTTCAGTTCTGGGCTACTCACTACACTCACTCAGCCAACATGGCTTCACCAAGGGCAAATCCTGCCTGACAAATCTGATGGCCTTCTATGATAGTGCCACAAACTTGGTGGATAAAGGCAGAGCAATAGACACCATCTACATGGACTTATGCAAAGCATTTGACACTGTCCCACATGACATCCTAGTCTCCAAACTGGAAGGTCGTGGGTTCAATGGATGGACCACCTGGTGGATAAGAAACTAGCTGGATGGCCACACTCAAAGGGTCGTGGTCAACGGCTCAATGTCCAAGCGGCAGCTGGGGATGAGTGGTGTCCCACAAGGGTCAGTACTGGGACCAGTACTATTTAACATCTTGGTCGGAGACATGGACAGTAGGATTGAATGCACCCTCAGCAAGTTTTCTGATGACACCAAGCTTGGTGGCGCAGTTGACACACTGGAGGGAAGGGATGCCATCCAGAGGGACCTGGACAGCCTTGAGAGATGGGCTAATGCAAATGGCATGAAGTTCAACCAAGCCAAGTGCAAGGTCCTGCACCTGGGACGTGGCAATCCCAGGCACAAATACAGGCTGGGCAGAGAATGGCTGGAGAGCAGCCCTGAGGAGAAGGACTTGGGAGGGCTCATGGATGAGAAGCTCAATATGAGCCAGCAGTGTGGACTGGCAGCCCAGAAAGCCAACAGTGTCCTGGGCTGCATCAAAAGAAGCATGACCAGCAGGTTGTGGGAGGTGATTCTACCCCTCTACTCTGCGCTCATAAGACCCCACCTGGAGTCCTGTGTCCAGCTCTGGAGTCCTCAACATAGAAAGGACATAGAACTGTTGGAATGGGTCCAGCAGAGGGCTACAAAGATGGTCAGAAGGATAGAGCACCTCTCCTATGAGGACAGGCTGAGAGAGCTGGGGCTGTTCAGCCTGGAGAAGAGAAGGCTCCAGGGAGACCTTCTAGCAGCCTTCCAGTATCTGAAGGGAGCCCAGAGGAAAGCAACTTTTTTTCAGGGAGTCTAGTGATAGGACAAGGGGCAATGGTTTTACTAGAAGAAGGAAAATATAAAATGGATATTAGGAAGAAATTCTTTCCTGTGAGGGTGGTGAGGCACTGGAATAGGTTGCCCAGAGAAGTTGTGGATGCCCTGTCCCTGGAAGTGTTTAAAGCCAGGCTGGATAGGGTTTTGAGTAACCTAGTCTAGTGGGAGGTGTCTCTGCCCATGGCAAGGGGTTGGAACTCAATCTTTGAGGTCCCTTCCAACTCTAAACACTCTATGATTCTATGAAGAAGAACACTAAAGTGCTGGAGCATGTCCAGAGGAGAGCCACCAAGCTGGTGAGGGGTCTAGAGAACTAGTTATATGAGGAGAGGCTGAGGGTACTGGGCACGTTTAGTTTGGAGAAGAGAAGGCTGAGGGGAGACACCATTGCCCTCTACAGCTACCTGAAAGGAGGTTGTAGAGAGATGGGTGTTGGCCTTATCTCCCAAGTGAATAGTGACAGGACCAGAGGAAATGGTCTGAAGTTACAGCAGGGGAGGTTCAGATTAGATATTCAGAAGAGTTACTTTGGTGAAAGAGTGGTCAGGCACTGAAATGGCTTGCCTAGGGAGGTGGTGGAGTCACCATCCCATGAGGTATTTAAGAAACGTGTAGATATGGCACTTCAGGGCACGCTCTAGTGCCCGAGATCATTGGGTTGGGCGATTTGTTTTGTGGGGTTCGGTTTTTTGTGGTTTGTTTTTTTGTTTTGGGTGAGTGTATGGTTGGACTCTATCTCAGAGGTCCCTTCCAACCATAAAAATTCTGTGATTCTGTAACGCTGAACACTGTATAACAGAGCATCAAGGTGTATCAGGAGGATCTTGCCCTGCTGCAGAACTTTTCTTGCGTCTGGCACAGTAGAAGAGCTTTCTCTCTCATAGGTTTGAAACTATAGTCAGAGCACAGGAGATTACCTCTGCACTCCTCATCACTACATCTAAAAATGAATAGCAAGTTATTACAGATGAGAAAATTAAGCTCCAAGAAGGTAAGTTGGTCAGTTCAAGTCACAGGATGAATTGTTAGCAAATGAATACTGAGCATGGGACTCCTTATTTACAGTACCTTTCTAAATCAAATATCATGTGAATTCATGTGCTCAATATCACATACAGCAAATTGTTTATTCTCAGTGAAGATTGCCTGTTATTTTTAAGCCATGATAGACAAGTGGAGTAGCAGCAGCTAAGGGATCACCACTACAAATTTCAGCAGTGTTTGCAGTATATGCAGTAACTTCTGCACTGGTGCAGGGTTGAGCTACACAGAATCAACAGCAAAAATCTGGACAGAGATTGGTATTTGGACACAAACTAGTGGCAAAGAGGAACAATTAAAAACTCCATCAGACCACAACCCAGTAATTTGACAGAGCAAAAGGTTAATGAGTGCTACCATGCAAACCAGCAGAAAGCTTCACACCTCGGGCAAAGGCTGCCAAAGTTCCATTTTGCTTGCCAAAGCTGTTAAAGGGTAGCTGTACTCTGATGGGCAACAGATGGCTTATGCAACTAAATGTAGAGAAATATAAGAGGCCAGCAAAAAAGTCTGTTGAAAGTCCTACCCTCAAAGGTCACACTGTGGCACACAGATCAGAGAAAAGACCCGAAGGGTTAGAGTAGGCAGAACATTAAATCTTTCAGCACAACACTTGGAAGCAGCAACAAAAAGCAAACAATTCTGCAAAGTATAAATAAAGGGTACCGAAGCAAGTCAAAGGACATTATTCTTCCACTGCATAAAAGGTCTGATGAGACCACATGTAGAGTCCCATACTCTGTTCTAGCTGCCTTATTTTTAAAGCAGTTATTATGAAGTTGAATGGGGTAACACAAAGGGCAACCCACACAATTCCTACCTTCCTTCCTTTGCTGTATCTAAACCAGCAAGGACACAGATTTTTGTTTTATACATAAAAAAAAGGAAGATCTGAGTACCCAGGGTTCTCATTGACTGGAAGGAGGTTGCAGGACTGCTGGAAAACAGGCCCACTACAAACTCCCATACTATTTTGCAATATGGCCCTGACATCTTCTGGACATTAAAGTTTTCATGATTCTTTCTGTGAGTGCCTGTGTTCAATTTTATTCTGCCTTGCCAAATATTTGCTGCAAACAAATTGAAACCAGAACTTTATAAACAGCAACACAATAATTTTAAACCTAACTAGAGGGTTTTTCCTCTGACAATGGCCAGATGCTATAGAAGGTGGTGAAGAAATTACACCCATAACAGAGTAACCAGTCTAAAGGGAGAGACTCTTCTCAACTGCAGGAGGAGTTTGGTTTATACCTAAATCACACAGTATTACATCTTGTGTTCTAAATCCCATATAGTACTCATGTATTTGTTGTTATTTATTTATATAAAGTGTCTAATCCTTTCTGAATCCTTCTAGACTCATTGAACTCAATTATGTTCTCCAGTAGTCATTCCTTCAGTAGTGAGTCCTTCAGGTTAATTACATGCAACGTAAAATTACACATTTCTTTCCCTCCTTGCCCCCTGGCTTTCAAAGCCACCACACTTCCTGGACTGTCCCATCTCCAATCACTGTTTTAAATGCTTTTGCTATATCCTCCTATTTATTGACAGTATCGAGCCTCAAAATCCTGTAAAAATTTTTAAAATGTGCTTATTGTTAAACCTGCACATCAACTTTAGTTGCATCAAGATACACATTTAACAGTCCTTACATTTTCAGTGTCTGCAAATGTCAATAAGCCTTTCCCATCTGTGGATCCCCTTTCTAGTTCCTTTATCTTTGAGATAAGGGAACAAGCAGCAGGAATGAGTGAGAGGCTGCTGTAATCTCCTTCATAGTATTTCCTAAACTTCAATTCATTCCCTGCTTCAGCTTAGTATTTGAGCTTACTTTTGCAACTGCTGTTGCACGGTGGGCAAATGCTTCTACAGAACTCTGGACTCTCAGAAGCCCAGGTCTTCTCCCCAAGTGGTTTTAATTAACTCACTTCTGGTCCTAAATTGTTTCAATGTGCTGTTATGCATTGTTAAGCAGCTGCTCCTTGCAGCATATATGCCACATGTGGAGAAGATAGTCATGTGATAACAGTATGAAGCCAGTAAATAAATATTACCATGCAAGTCTGACAGCTAATCCATCTCCCCAGGAACTTTTTCTAATGCTTCAACTTCTTCAAGAACTTCCAAAAAATAGCCTTTTAAAAGTCACATTGTCCCAGAAACATTTTTTCTCCTCTTTTCCCCCTCCTCACCTCCCTAAATAAAGGGGAACGTTACCAACTCCCAGGCAACAGCACTGCTGCTGAGTTTAAAGCCCCACCCAAATCACACTTTGTTTACTATGTCACATTACAACATATTTCCCCTAGTCTGCCTGGTGAAAATTTGTGGCCATGCTTTGAAATTTATTTGGATGAAAAATGCTATAAGAATGCAAGATCATTATCATTTCACTTGGATATCTTTTTACTTTCCTTCCGGTCACTAAATTATTGGTAGCATGGTGCTGAACTGAACTTCAGGTGCTAGCATGAGTTCATTTTGGTCCAAGGTAGAGTAAACAGTAAATGGCTTTCTGTGTCCAAAACATAAAATTCCTTACTATAGCTTTACAACTTTCTAAAAAAAAAAATAAAATCCCGAATCCCTCCAAAACAAACAAAAACCCCAAACCAGAAACAAAGCGAAACAAAAAACCTCGACAAACTAACCAAACAAAAAAATCCCACATTCTTACAGATCTTAATAAAATTCTTATTCCAGAAAGTGTAAAAACAAAATACAGACTTTATAGCATGGTCCTAAATGTAAATCCTACATGCTGTTGTACCACCCATGAAGAACTACAAGTCACTTCTCACAAAGCGAGAACATGAAAAGAAAGCTCTTTGGGGGTGAATCGAGTGCAAAAAAACCTCTGGGATCCTGCAGGGGCAAACTACAACTCTCGAGAGACAACTACTGGTTGGCTGCTCAGCCCTTTAGGAAGGAGATCTAGATTTGTGTTAACTGTGAGGAGACAGCAAACAGTATGCAAATAAAACATATCAGATTATCATCCCAGTGCTCAAAGAGAGGTTTATCAATTGTGTCCACATCCACTGAATAAAGGCAGCTTTGCTGCTGCCTGAGCAACCTATTAAGAATATAAAATTCCAAATGCAAGAGGGACATTTTGTTTTTCTGGTGTTTCAAAAAAAAAAAAAAGAAGTAAGTTTTACAATCTCTGATACTATCTTACTGGAGTGACAAACAATGCTAAGACATCATGGAATAATAGAATGATTAGAGTTAGAAGGGATCATGGAGTTCCAACCCCCCTGCCATGGCCAGGGACACTTTCCAATAGACATTGTGCCTCTGGTTTACAAGATACTACACACTGGCTACACAAAGACAAGGAAGAACAGGATTCATACTGAGTTAGCATTCATTTACCCCCTTCATAAAAGGAAACCCCATTTTCTTCAAGGGGTTAGGCCATCATCCAATCATCTTGTGCTCATTTCTTCACACAGTTGGACCCCTTTACCATACCGGCTGTAGGAAAATGTATATTTAGAAAACAGATTCCTACAGCAGTAGTAAAAGATGCAAGTTCAAAGCATGCATTTATACACTGTCACTAAACATATTTTTAATTAGCTTTACAGAGGCTAAATTTAAATCCAAGCGTGACTAACATGCTCGCAATGCTTCAGCCCGTTTCTAAAATGAAAACATCAAAACCAGAACTGTAAAACTAATGGTTTCTCCAGGGCTATTCTCTTTACAGCATCTCAGTCCAGTTCACATGCTACTTCTCCCAGGCTTTCCAATGACACATAGCCACATTCCTTGCCAACACTTCTTTAACCCAACAAGTGACCTAGATCATCTAGCATTCAGAAAGAAAATGCCAGTTTCTTCACAGAGCAAGCTGATTATTTTTGTCATTGTTGTTATTCCTTTCACTTATTTCTTCTTGAGAAAGCAAGACACCAGTGATGTGAGCAGCAAGACCATTAAGATGCTACCATTCAAGGAGAATCACTACCATTCAAGAAACATAGTTTAAAAAGACAGGCAATCTGACTATCAGAGGAACTCCCAGGGGAAATCAATTATAGGAAAGGATGTCATTATATTCTTACATGTCACAGGTAAACTGAAAGTATGCAAAACACAAGTTTTTGTACATAAGCAGGCTGGCTGTGAGATTTCCAAAAGGTAGACACAGGCAACCAGCACAAAACCAGAACAGTGCAGTCTCCAGCAACTTTTGCTCAAGAAGCTTCCCTTACCTCTTGCTGTTCCAATTAATATAATGATCATTAGCAAGAGATGTATTTGCATAGCCACGTAGGAAGGGAAGCTGTCTGTTGTCTCTCTCCCTAGTTCCGTGTGGCCTCACAGGAGTATCGTACAGCCTTAACCCAGTGTTAATAACACCTCAAGATTAAAGCACTGTCACCCTGACACATTTTGACGGCTTGGAATGGGAGGTTTTTAACTCAACCAAGAGCATGATACTGCACGACAAAGCCAGATACCCCTCTAATTATGCATTTCATATTTGGAACTGGGAAAGTAAAAGACTGTAACTTTTCAGGTTTCATTTTTGAGTGTCTGTTCTTCACACAGCCTCTACTACCCAGCTGATGACCACATTGAAGAGTGCAACTTGGGATATGCCTGGAGCAGAGATCTGTGCCTGATCCAGGATGTGAGGAGAAAATTATTCTATAAGACGACATTAATACAGGCTATGACACTACAGTACTATTATGTCCACAACTGAAGGAAAAGGCGGAAGGAAAGAGCCTATTCAAAATGAAAAAGCAAGCTGAATGAGATGCCAACGCTTGCTTTGTGATAACTACACACTTATCTACAGGTAAAATAATTTGGTTCCCTCCAAAATCTTCTATACATCTTCTGTGTGGGTCTCCAGCAGTTGATAGACACCTTCCACCACGCAAAACCAATGTGACCTCACCCCATCTTTCTTCCTTCTCCATCTCCAAGACAGTTTTTCCAGAGAAGACAGCATTCAGAGTGGACAACACCCCAACCCAGTTTCTATAGGGAGCCTGTCAGCTCCCGGGGAACTGCTTTTCTGCTTCTGCCAAACACACAGTCAGACACCCTGGCCTTGGTCTGGGTGGTCGAGACAGGCTGCAGGAACCAGACTCCAAAGACACTGATTTAGCCAAAAGGGGCCCACATATTCTATAAATCAAGAGACAAAACAGCAAGCTGCAGCAAGGACGAAGAGCAGCAAAGTTCTTGCCTGTTGGTTGCACAGAAAACTACACCTGACCAGAACATCTGGGACCTAAGAGTAAGATAAAAATGAAATCACAGAGCTGGCTTAGAAGGATATATGGGAGGGCAGGAGAAGTCTCAGAGAAAATTTGAGGTTTTTCATGTTCCAAAAATGTTGATGGTTCCAGGCACAACTTAAATCTCAACCCATATTTAGGAGGTCAGTGTTGAAAAGAAAAAAGTCCACAGTAAAACTTCTTTTCTGAAACATTATTCAAGTCAAAGAGAAGGTTATGTCCTAAGTCTTAAATGGGACACAGATTAGTTAAGCATTTTGTAATGTTTTTCTGACTGAGCTCTGACACAAGCTTCCTTCCAATATATGTGACTGTAGCAGTGTTTAGAATCCAAACTTGTGGATTGCAGTGAGACAATCATTCAAAATTAATTTATCTTCAAAAAGCTAGTTATCAAATAGTATCAGCATTAAGAAAAGACAGAAGTACTTAATCATAGATTTGGTACTTTTCGGTTCTTCCCCTTTCAGAATTTTGAAGGTATTTAAAGCAACCTTCTACAGCAGTTCATTTATAGCTTTGGAAGAAGATGTTCAGCTATACACCTAATGTTATAGCACTAAAGATACCTTGAGACAAGTAAGGTTTTGCATCAGTCTCTGCCTGAAGTCCAGCTGCAGCCAAAAATAAAAAAGAAAGAAAAAAAAAAACCACACACAAAAAACCACCACAGATCTAAAATCTGCTCTAGACACGTAACTAATGGCTAAATAAGCCTGGCAGCACTGGCCATGAGGGAGCATAGTATTTCTCTGTTATCTGGATATTTAAGACTAAAAGGAAGAGCAGTCTTGTATCATCCATCAGTAGAGGAAGAAACTTGATGCTTGAGGACTAGCGTTGAAAGCTTAGTAGTCATTTAAGATGCAGAGATACAGTCTCTGAAGGCCTCCTCTGTTGCACAGGGGCTTGGAGAACTTCTATTCCCAGCTGTATTTCCTGTGACCTGCCCTAGTAAAAACTCCAGAGGCAGAGTGCAGGTCTCTTCCTCACTCTTTCCTGGATAAAGAACTCTGATAGAAAAAACATTTATAAGCATTAGGGAGTCCCTCCTGCTTCAAAGACTCATTCCTCACTGCTTCTCTTGGATTCCTTGAGGGCTGGACACCAGTCACCCACTCCTTCCTAACTCTTGGAAAGGTGGTAAGGCACTATAGCTGGTTAACATGGAGGTCTACAAAAGTCACTCCATAGCATTTAAAAAAAATCCTCATTTGCTTTTCATTTTTGTAATCTTCTTGTCCATCTGCCCATGCCACACTCATACCTTTCACTGCTCATTTCCTGTGGCACTGCATCTGCTCTGTTCTTCTTACACTGCAGTTCCCTTTCCTCTGATTCAACACTAACATTTTCAAACACCTCTCTGTTACTTTTCTGCATCCACTTCTCCATACTCCACACTCCCTTCATTCATCTTGCTCCCTCCCTGCTGTCCTCCTCACTCCCACCTGACCTTCTCCCTCTGCCTCTAGAACAACTTCAAACCAAAAATTTGACAGCAACCTCCACTTTGCATACTGGTCTCTCCAGCAGCACCAGTGTCTACCTTGAATTTACCTTATAATCCTCTTCACCAACTGATCCAACTCCAGTGTTGGTGCTTTTGGATTCTTTGCTTCTTTCACACTTGTTGAAGTACTACAACACTATCTCATTGCTCTGATGATTTGAAAATTTCTTCCAGTTTCTAACAATTTACACATCGCTCTATAGCTGGTGCAAATCTTTTTTTTCCCTTCCTTGTGCTTACTTTGTGCTTTTTTTTTTTATAGGAATTAAGCATAGACTCCCCAAATCTTTAGGTAAGTTTTGTTAACTTACCTAAAATAGAGTCTTCAGATTATCATCAGAAATATTCCTAATTTTCTTAATGATCGCAAGAGTCCTCTCCTGCCTCTCTTCCAGTTTCAATCAATTTTCTTAAAAATTACTAGAATTACAGACAGCAAGCCAGGACACTCTACAAAGGCATTCACACTAGTCTTACTACGCCTACTCCTGTAGGCACCCATCCCCAGATCAACAGTCCCTCCTGCAGCTTGAGCTTCAGCAGCAGCTCTTCTTCAACAGGTCCTTCACCTACTTTATAACTCCTCAGTCTCTCCAGGGACTAATTTTTTTGAGTGACTTCAAGGGCAGACTTTCAAGAAAACAGATTAAACCCACACTCTTTTTAAATCCAGAATACCAGTTATCTTTGGAGGCAAGTATCTCCTAGCTACCTAGACCACACCTTCCCCAACCCAAATACAGGCACCACTACTGTTCTCCACTCATACAATGTCATTTCAGACTTGATGGATGAATTAAAACACCCTGCTGCTCAACTGGCATTTCATACACCTGCTCCTCTGTAGTTCTGGGATGGACACTACCAGCTGCCCAGTGTAGACACACATCAAGTTCTCAGGCAAAGACAAAACAAGGAGACATGAAAGCCTCATGTGCCCTCATTATCAACCTACAGGTTCACCTTTGTCATCAGTATAGAAAATAGCCAAAAAATTTATTTAGTTGCTTTGGTTCTTTGAAGATTAATTCTTATCTCATTCTCTGTGTGAAGGACTTGGGTTTTGCTGCTCTTATATGATTGACAAGCTTTCATTTCCTTTATAAGTCTTGATTTTTGGTGACTCTTATTTTAACTCTTTGATACAGCTTTCTCTGCTGACAAGCTTTTCTCTATTTGTCAAAACCTAATTCCTACCAAAGCCCCCATCTTTTTAGATGATTATTCGTTCATCCTTTCTGAAAGCTTTTTTTTTTTCACTTTTCCAAACTAGAAGTTTGCAGTTTTGACTCACAAACTTCAAGCTCACACATCCAACTCTCTGAACTTCCTACTCCACTTGACTTTGCAAATACTGCCCTCAGTTTCCAAGCACACCACTAAAGCTAAATATCTCGTAAGTATGTAAAGCTAAGTATCTCAAAAAACTACTCTACTTATCTTTGTATAAAATGTAATCATTTCCTGAAAACCAAATTAGTGTAAACCCCACTGACACAGCATCACCTCCTATTGGATCAGTCATACTTGAAGGAATCGGCTAGCAATAGTATCTGTGAGCTTGGTTCAATTCTTATCAGTTGCCAAGAACATTCACCAATCCAAGTAGCCTTAAGCTATCCCCTCACTTGCCTCTTTGCTATTTATATTGTCACTCATTTTCTTTCCGCTTTATTGTCTTATGCCATTCATTCTTTTCCTCTTTCCATCACTGTAAGGCTTTTTCTACTATCCTCTAGTCCTGATGCATCTTCAGCGTATGCACCCACTGGCATCTGGCACAAACACAACCACAGGGCCAATTACCTTCACTAGAAAAGCCTTTTTTCCTTCCCTTCTTTCTTCAATTTTAACTCCATGGTCAAGCAATTTCAGTATGTCATTTCACTTTTGCAGTCCCAGCTCCTCAAATTCACCAGCAAGGGAGAGTTCCTTTTTGTAACAAACCCCTTGTAAAATGGTAGAAATAAGAACTGTCCAAGTGCAGAAGTTTTTTTCCTGTGGTCCTCCTCTATCTTTCACTTGTCCTGTACATCCAGTCCAATTTTGTACTGCTTTCACTTGTACCTTTTGCCTTCCATAGTCCCATCACTCTCTAGTCAAAATCTCTTTCAGCGCTCTCACCTCTTAAACATTCCCCGTGTCTCCACTTCTTGCTACTTTTTCCTTTCTCTTTCAACTAACTGCTTACTTTTCAGTTTACTATTTACAATAAATCACCTCTTCCAGTGCCATTCATATTCTGTCAGCATAGTGCTCCTGGCAACAGAATTTCAGGTGTTTAGTAGCTGATCTACTTTTACAGCCACTGCTTTACTGTTCTTACCTGCTTCTGGCTACAGTAGGATTCAGCTTGTATTTGTTTCATTTCAGGAGTACTAGGCTGTAGTTCAAGATCAAAAAACCCTGCAGAACTCTAAACTTTTCACCTGTCTTTTCTGCTTTGTTGCCTTTTCTTCATGGACAAGAGCACCACCCTGGTTTGACACATAGGGTGCCAGCCTCCCTACAGGTTTTTACATCCTCAGAGGTAAGCCAAATCTTTTTTCAGGTTCTTTCTGTGTCATTTTAAAATACAAACTTTTCTTTCACATAATTGAAATTCCTTGCTGCACTCTCAAGCCTTCTATTCCAGTTACCAATATGCCTGTTTCTCTAGCCTGATGTAATGCCATTCAAAATGATGCTGAATGTCCACTCAAAAGCCTGCTGCAGAAAGCATTCTCCTCATCCCCTCTTTTGAGCATGCTCTCCATCTATACTTCTACTTCTCCATCTTTCTCTCTCACTAAAAACTTAGGCCATGTATCTCTGTTTCCATGGCCTTCGTGGCTTGTTCCCAATCTCCACATGATCTCTCCCAAGATCCTGGAGATTCTCAAGTTCTATCCTGCAGACACCAAAACCCACTTCATTTTCAAAAAATGTCCTCATGCTTTCTCTTGCTGAGCCTACAGTATTTGGCATGTATACTATCTCAACATCTCTGTAAGTTACATTTGACTTTGGAAGTTTTATTAAGACTCTCCATTGCCTTGATGTCCACAAGTAATACAAGATAAAAACAGACTGTTGCAAAATTGACACCTCTGCCTCAGATTCCAGTCACCAGTTGAGACAACATATGTTGTTGTCTCATTTGATATTTAGCCTGTAAATGCTTTTTAGTAAGGATAGTGCTCTGTGCAGCATCAATCACAATACAGAGCTACTCCCGGGGCTTCTAATACATCATAACACTGTATTGCATAAAGTCTTAAGCTTCACTAAATATTTAGTGACTAAGTATTTAGTGACAAAACAAATAGTTATTATTGGCATCCTTTGATGTCTAATTAAATTTAAAGCTAAGAAATTGACTGTTTATACAAAAGCTTCACACTTTTGAAAGTTATGGAACTGCCAATGACTGCATATGCCACAGCCTGTTTGTCTTTTCCTTGTATTAGTTGTAGAATTTTGAAACACAAGACAGATATTTCTGTATTTAAATAGGCACCGCGTGCCTATTTAAATTCTGTGCTTTTATGGTGCTTAAGCTGTAATCTTACGATTAGCTTTTAAACAGACCGTGCTCTCATAACAGGGCCAACCATTAAAGAACCCTGGATGTGTTCTTTGGACAGAGGATTTTAAGAAAGGTTTATTATGCTTCTTGAAACATAGAAGATGTAGATTCATTTACTCACTGGTACCTGTATAATAACATACTGAAGGAAAATTTCATGCTTCTCAGTAACTGAAGAAATTGGAAATAAATACCAACACATTTAAATAAATAAGACCTTTTATATTCCTTTCAACACAGGTTCTATGAAGTTTTCAGTTAGATCTGCATCACATCAAATAATATACCATCTAATGCTTTTCACCTGAAAACCCTCCACATCACTTTACAAATGCAGCATCCCTAAGAACTAACCACTCTCGAACCACTGGAATAAACCCCTGCTCTGATATCACACAATATTTCATAACCACATGCAATATTGAGGTTTTAAAAGCCTTGGGCTTCTCAAGTCACAAGGAACTTGACCTGCACCAATAAACCACCATAAGCTCAGTGCCTCAGAGAAGGTCAAACTGGTAAATAAACATTTACAGGACACAAAGTGCCCCTGAAAAAGTAACTTTTTAAAAAGCAAAGCCACATGCATATAATCAGTAACACAGTTCCTGTATTTGTTACAATGAAGGGTCAATACTTGCTGATGATGGTTGTTCCCATACTCTTCTGTTGACCTGGAGTCTCCAACCTATGCCTGACTTAAAACACCATCCAAAAAAATGAAGACCACTATTGATAAAGTCAACAACTTACTCATTTCATGCTACAAATTTCAAAGCATAGAAAAAAAAATAACATCATAGACTCTTATAAATTCCAGATTAAAAAAGTAACTCACCTGATGACAATTTTAAGAGGGACAATTATGCTTTTCAAGGCAAAACTGCTGGCAGCAGGGATGGTTATTCGTAAATAATGTTCTGGGTTAGAGGCTATTTATTGACTTTAGGACCACAGTAAAGCCATTAATAAAACAAGATCACAAAAAGAGCTTAAAATATTTTCTGTTCTGAAGAGCTTAAGGGAAACAAACAGCCCATAAGTTTAAAAATATTTTTAAATAATATGAATGAGATTTTTTTCCTCATGAAAGATGCCAGCCTGGAAGCTGAAGTCATCAATTTATACCCAGAACAGGTGCAGACTTCTGACACACTGCCTCCTTCCCCACAAACAGGGCTTGATTCTGACCCAAAAAAACTAACACTAGCCACAAAAAGTCAAAAGTCACTTCACTGACCTTGCAGTCCCTTGTTCTCCTATTAAGATTGGCACCATCAGCTGCGGTGATGATCTCAGAAACACATATACACTCTTTCTTTGAGAACATGACCAAGACCTGGCAAACTCCTTCTACACACAAGAACCACTACAGCCAAAATAGCATAAAGTTTTACTTTTCTAAAGTATGTTTAGGGAACACAGGCATGTTCAAAGTGATCTCTACCCACAAACCCACCAGCTAGGAAATGTAAAGGACCTCAAGTACTTTCTAAAATTTTTCCTGGTAAATAGAGGAGGCAGAGATAGGAAAACTGCCACTCAAATGAAGCAGATTTTACACTATCTGTTCCGATTAGAATTCTATGTACTTCTTGGAAACACAGGAAAGGAAGACTCTAAGCACTATCTGTATGCAGATCAGAATTTGCTTATCTTCCTTGGCTGTGGTTTCAGCACTGCTGTATTGCTTTATGTCATGAAACTTAACAAGAAAACTATTGGATACAAATCTCAGTGCAGTTGCAAAAGTCTTTAAAATACCCACCTGGGTACTACATCAAACCAAGTTCTTATATTATTGCCTTTGATACCAAAGGAAATATAAACATAACAAAGTAATATGAAAGTTATAGCCACCTCCTGGAGACCTGGCTCAAACCACCACTGATTCCAGTGAAGTGAGGACATTTTATATCAGCTGGGGACTTGGCCTGACAAAGGTGAAGGTACTCAGCAGCATGCCAAATTGAGTGTGTGTGCATTTAAGCTCATTTTACCACTAAAGCCGTTGTGTTTTCAAATAGGCCTTTGAAAAAACAGTACAGAGCTGTAATTCTCACAGAAAAGCAGACAATTAATTTCTCATCTGGTTGAGAAAACAATACAAAAATAAGTCCAAAACCTACATTCACTTAAGTTTTGAGGAAGTTTCTGCTAACTTTTGAGAGACCTTCCACTAGTCAAAACACCATGATTATTTGTTTGGGAGACCTGAGGTAGGTCCCTAACAGCAGAAATGAGCTATAGCCCAGTCTGAAATAACTGTTAAATGTTCAACTTCTCAGGCCATAAGTAAAGAACCTTATTTCTGCACTATCATCTGATCCGTGACCACAACTGGTGAAATCTTTTTTACATATCAAGAAAAGAGGAAGAGTCAACACAGGGAGAGAGTTATTTCAGATGACCCAGACAGGCAACTTCAGCGTTTTGTTGATTTCTTTGTTGTTGTGGGTTTTTTTAAGTAGTGAGACCAGTCAGAGCTAAAAGTTAATATCATAACGATTCATGTGAAATTCAGCTCCCTGGAGCAGGCTCTGAAGTCCACGAGCAGCCTTCCAAATGCCATCGCATCAGCTTGACTTACCCCTAGCCATCTTGCTCCTTTGTTGGCAGCCTGCTGAATCTGCACTCTTTTCAGGGTGACGTGGTAAACAGCTCCCTCTTCTACCTCTTCACCCCAGTCCTGAATTGTGCTCTGTCAGGAAAAGGGGAAATAAAAAAGGCTAAGAGAGAGGGGAACGTTTTCCCTCTTCTGCTAACCACAATTTATACCAGGTGCTCTACTGCTTCACGCAGAGCTCAGGGAAGAAGATGAGCTATGCAAAATAAATACAACAATCAAAGCAATACAGGATACTTTTAGATTGAGGGAACACTGGAGATATTCTTGGCAAGTTGTCCTTTCCTGTGGTATCAAGATACCCTGACTTTCCATTTAACTATTTTTCCTAGACTAGCACATATTTTAAATAGTTGTATAAAGTCTTTTCTAAGGAAATAGTTTGGTTTTGATTAGCAGTCGTCTTTTCCCTCTCCCTCCTCCCTCTTCTAAAGCAATTAATCTCTTTGGCCTTTCATTTATGGAAGGAATTGCACTTTTTAAAACTGTTGAACGTCTGCCTAACTAAGTCTTCAAACCTTGAAGCTAACAAGCATTTAAAATGCAGCAACCCTTTATTTCTTTTGACAGAAGGGATAAAAAACGCTTGTGGCTTGCCTTTCCAAAACCTATTATTTCAAGCTACAAAAAAAAACCTTCAAAGAATGGAGGCTTTAAAACTCACAAAAAAAAGAAAGCGAATTAAAAAAAAAAAAAAAAAAGCGCAACGTCTTCCAAACTTTAACCGAACATGTGCTGCACCGACTCCTCATTTCCTAGATTATTAAGAGTACAAAAGAGCGCAAGGCGCTGCAGAAAACACGCATCTCCGTTTCTCCAAAGGGACTCGTCCAACTTCCCTCTCTGGAGCACTCCCTTCATCCTCCCCGCGTCCGGCGCGCACACACAGTTACTTGTAACGATCCGTATCATTCAAGAGGGAGGAAGAGCGGAGAGGCTCCGGGAAGCAGCGGTCCGGCCACCCCGCGGACACCGGCACGGAAAGGGGGGAGACGGGACACTCGGTTACC
>VZRU01001135.1:16141-50454 GCA_013398155.1 Pedionomus torquatus
CGCGCCGGGATGGGCAGCGGTGCTGCCGCTTCCCGGGGAACGTCTGAAGCGGGGCGTTCATCCACCCCTCGTCCCGGTATCCCCGCAAGAGGGACAAAAACGCGGAGCGCCCTGCGCGGCTTCCAGCGGGGACGGGGCGCGAAGGAAACGCCTTTTGGAGCCTCCGCCAGCCACCGCCCGGCTGCAGCTGCGGGACAGGTGCGGAGGGCCGGAGCGCCCAGGGGCTCCCTGCCTGCTGCCGACGGGGCTTGAACTGCTTTAGAAAGAAAAAAAAAAACCAAAAACCACTAGGAAGCAGGAGTATTAAGCCAGGCTTAAAGAAACCTTATTTCTGCAAGTTTGGAAGTGAGGAAATTAGACGCTACAGTAAACCCCAACCCCGCTGCTCGCCACGGTACTGGAGCTTGTGGTAGTCCTGCTCTGCGGAGGTGTGAGCGCTCTGCCCTGCGCTCGCCCACCGAGAGTTCCGGCGGCTCAGACAGGAGCTGAGGGTCTACCTCCTGCCCCTGACAGCCAGCCTGCGGCAGGGAACGGCACCCCACTCTGCCGGCTGAGGGGCAGCCACAGGCCATCTACCGTATTTCCCACCCACCTCAATACAGACTAAACCCACAATACCCTTGTTTTTCGTCTGTGGGAGCCCCTTGTTCACAGACAAGCCTATATGAACCGTGAAACTTCACTGTACAAACACCAGCTGTAGATAGACATCAGCGTGCTCACACATGGTAACTAATTTAAGTTGCCTCTTGAGCACTCCTTAGCTACCTGGGTTTTTTTGGACTTACAAATGAAAGCAGAGAGGAGTTGCACAAATTACTGTACGAGTCAGCAAAAAGAAGTAAAAATTGAACCAGAGCGTTCAGATCTCCTGAACCTCAGCACAAGCAGCCGATATATTAACATATTTATACGCAGGTGTTACTACCAGTTATCTCAGGAGCACCGCTGGTTCAGAGAGACTATTATCACTCACGGCTGTTAACATGAGGACGCATATGAAAGCAAGGAACATTATTTTAAGCTATGAAACCCAGATTGAGCTGTGTCGTCATGGGTGAATGGATTTGACTATTTGCCAGGCTGTGCATTCGGTTTACTTGTGTAATACTGAAGTGATGCAGAATATGTTGAGGCAAGTGCAGACTTTAATGATCTGACTGAAATGTAGTGTAGCCTACAAACCAAAGTCCCCTGTCTTCTCCTGTAAAACTGCAGAGAGCATTTTGAATGCTTTGGATTTCGCAAACCAATTTTCCACATCGTAATTTTTAGGTGCAAAAACCAGTCTGCATTGGATTCCTGTAGCTAGCCCAGCAGGCACGCAAGCCATTTCAGAACAAATTGCTATTGAATAGGACAAACATATGTTAGTGTATGAAAGTGGATATCCAGCTGCACGGAATATAATGCTAAAGCCAAATAATTATTCTGATTTGAAAGAAAAGCTTTGCCATGGTATGATGTTCTGGTGGTACCATTAGTTTGGATGGCAGTCGCCAACACTCAGCAGTTATTTCTATTTCTCTAGTTGTAAGAAAATGGCAGTGAGTTAATACGATAGGAAGGAGCACACATTTGACTCAGTTTAGATTCTGTTGAATCATGCATTTCAGACTAGGTCCTAAAGGAACACCTTCTTAATGGAGAGACAAGCTCTGGATGTTTTCTTCAAGGTAGGGCACAAGCCCTCCCATAGACGATGTTTCTGAATCCTCTTGGTCACTGGCAAGTGACGGAGAGAAGCTCTGTCAGGAAGGAGTGCCACATGAACTCATGCAAACTGCATTGTACTTTTCTAACAGTATTTTGAATTTACACATTGTCTTTTGTCCTAACAGACTGCAAGGACTGCACAAACAAGATACTGTATTACCCCATCACTAGCACAGTCATACCTGGGCTGCTGAACAAGAACCTTCAATGTGCACAATGGCATGCAGGGAAACAAGGGGAGACAAATTTTGGTCAAGCTGTTGAGGTCTATATGGCAACAGGTACATGTCTTTTACAAGAATAAAGAGCTACCTACACTCTTCCAGATTTGAAGCTGAAGTTTCATACAGTCTATATCGCACATAAATGCTAACCTTTACCCCTAGATCTCCACTCCTCCAAAATGCACCTGAGATGGCAAAGTGTTGTTATCTGGGTTTTTCTAGTATCATCCACCCTCTACTGTCTTGGATGCTAAATGCATTTATAAGGGTAGAGACATTTAAGAGGCAGCTGTTTCCAAGCTCAATAGATTTTCTGAGTGAACCTTTAAAACGATACATTTACAATGGGATATTTGGCTGATATAACTTATCTTCAGTCAGCTGATCTAGGAGGGAAGTTTCAGAATCAGCCTAAAGGAAGAATTCATTGTCTATGCTAAGAATTATTGCTTTTTAAGGATGTGGCAAAAAACCCCACCTCAGTATCAATATAGTCTGTCCATTGTAGAAACCTTCAGTATTTTCTTGATTGAAATCCTAATCTAGTTATTTTGTTTATCTGCCCTTTAAATTAGTTTACATGATTAAGCATGTAGAAATTTCTTCCGTTAACTAGTTCAGCTGCAAGGGGAAAATTGCAAGATGACAACAACAACACACAAAGTAATTTAATCTTTCTTTAGCCCCTACCTAGTATGCCAGTTCAGAAGAGCATGTAAGCAGTAGCTTTACTTTAACATGAGCTTAAAACATTCACATCAGAGCACATCAAAGGAACTAAATTCCTAAGATTCCTTGATGAACTAGTTCCTAGACTCTGAAATCAAAGTGAATTGCAGGTTCAAACCTCTGTGGGACTGAGTCTTACCCCCACAAGAATTACATCAAATGTTGCTTTGAAAGACCCCAGTAGATTTTTAGTGAAAAGCTGTTTATCCAAATCCTCTGCCAATTCTAATATTTGCAGTTTTCTAGTTCCTTGGAGGTCTGGACTGTATTGATAACTGCCTCACTTGGGAAAAGCATATTTGTAGGATGGGGTGGTATCTTCATTAAAGCAGCTGATGGGGAATGTAATAGTGTTTGCCAACATAGTATGCCTTTTTTATGCCACAGTATTTGCTTGCTTTTCAGCTAAACAAATAGATCAATTTAAATATTGTACCTCTTTTGACAGACCTTGTCCATACTTATATCATGGGATTTCATAGCTACAACAATGTTGTTACATGGAATACAAGAAATTTCTTTTGGATTTGTAGAATATTTCAAAGTGAATGAAACATACTGTAGTGACTGTAAATTTAACAGAAGGATCCATTTTAACTCCAACTCATATCATTAACTTTTACCAAAACATGCAAGTCTGTGTATGTATACATAACATATAAGTATTTATTTGATCTTTTAGAGAGAAAGGACTATGCTCAGTCTAGGCTCCTAAAAATCTGCCTTATATCCAACACTGGTTATTTAATACTGGAAAGGAGGAAAAACATATGTTACATTTAACTTCCACTTAGTTGCATTCTAAGACCATTATGTAGTGTTCAACTGCTTATTTGAGACCAAGAGACAGGATCAGAATGCACAGGAAAACATGAAGACAAAACAAGCTCTGATTAATCTAAAAGGTGTTCTGTAAAGATTTCAGAGACTGAAGGAAGCATGAAAAGAGTAAGAACTCACTTTAGTAGAACTGTTGTCTTGCTCTTTCAATGGCCTTTAATCGTGAAACCAACCCATACCAATGAAATACACTCATGATCGACTTTCTGTTAAGTATTTGTTTCTTTCCAAATCATGTTCACATGCAATAACTACATTTCTGCCATAATCAGGCCCTGTGCCTGCCCCTTCTACTGAATCAGAATTGTTCCCCTAATACATCTGAGCACGTATTCCCTCCCCCTTGCAAGAAGAAAGAAATGCAAATCCACTTGTGAATGCAACCTTACACTTCCCACAGTGAAATGTTATATAAGAAAATACTTTGGGGTCTGGAAAGTTCTCAAACTGCAGATCATTGACCACTTACAGCCCAACAAGAATTTGAGGACTGTCCATAGAGAAATAAGTTAGTCAGAGAGTGATGATTTTTCCTTGTTTTCAGCTGTTGCTACAGCTGGCATGCAGACATTTTCATGAGAAGACAAAGCAAAAGACCTATAAACCAGCTGGAAATAAAGAACAGCTAGTCTCTGCTAGGGGCCTAGCAGAAGGAGAAGAGAGAAGAGAAATCAGAGATACCCAAATAAGGAAAATATTTGGGAGAGCAAAAGAAAAGGATAAAGTAACCAGGTGATGTAAGAGTCATCCCAGACAGCTTCTCCATCAGAGAAAGGCAAAACACATCCTAAAAGGAAAGAAGCCAAGTACCAGGGACCTACATGCAAAGTAGCTTTACTGTGAAAGGATGCTCAGTGAGAGATGGGAAAGAAAAACCACACAACTGTCTCATTATTTTTTTCCAAAAAAGGGAAAATACCCCTTACGTGACAAAAAAAAATGGTAGTTGGGCCATGGTTTCAAAATGTTTCAATAGTGGTGCCAGCACAAGCATATTCCACTCCCTGGTGCTTGATTTTGCCAGGGGCTAGAATTTGTTTGCATGTTGAATATGCTAGATATTTCCTAATAACCATGCTTTTTCATTAAATGTTTTTTTTCAATATTACCTTTTTTTAAGAAGCAATGATTACCACCTCAAGAGCACTACAGCACGGCATTCTCCTGGAGGAACTGGCTGCTCATGGCTTGGGTGGGCATAAGCTTCACTGGGTAAAAAACTAGCTGGGTGGCTTGGTCCAAGGTACTGTGGTGAATGGAGTTGAATTCAGTTGATGGCTGGTCACAAGTGGTGTTCAGTACTGTTTAATATCTTTATCAAAGCCCAGACAAGGACATGGAGTGTACCCTCAGTAAGTTTGAGCAACACCAAGTTGGGTGGCAGTGCTGATCTGCTTGAGGGCAGGAAGGGTCAACAGAGGGATCTGAACAAGCTGGATCGATGGGCTGGACAGACTGGAGAAAAGGAGGCTGAGGGGAGACCTTACCACTCTCTACAGCTACCTGAAAGGAGGGTGTAGCGAGGTAGGGGTTGGTCTCTTCTCCCAAGTAACAAGTGATAGGACAAGAGGAAATGGCCTCAAGCTGCACCAGGGGAGATTTAGGAGGGATATTAAGAAAAATTTCTTCACAGAAGGGGTCATCAAACATTGAAACAGGCTGGGAGTATTTAAAACACAGTTAGATGTGGTTCTTAGGGACATGGTTTAGTGGTGGTTTTGACTGTGTTAGGTCAATAGTTTGACTCAATGGTTTTAAGGGTCCCTTCCAACCTTGGTAATTCTATGATTCTACACTTGTGCAACTGTTAATCGGCAGAGACAATTCCACAAGATCGTCTGTTCATCCTATATGAAAATATGAGAAAATATGAGAATCTGTCATGTAGAATAAAGCCTGTCCAAAGAGACACCTCTGCAATGGATGATGCATTAGAAGTGCATGCCTACAAAAGGACATAGATACAGCTTTGTCTGGTTTTCTTTATATTCTTGCTTTCTATTTATGGTACATGCCCTCAATTTGATAACTAACGGGTGTTGCAAAGTACAGTTCTTGAGGTTGAAACTATTTTAAAAAAATTAAAATCACTCACAGATGACCCACAAAAGCTACAGAATACAGAGACTATAGAAATGCAAACATAAATCAGTTTTATATTGTGTTTTAATGACAGCAGACTCTGAGCTGTAGTTTGGCTGCAGAGAGCTATTAACCACAGCTACCATATGAAAATCACCTGGTAGTATTCCTTTACATTGTGCACACCTGGGTTCCTCCTTTGCACTCAGTTACACAGTTAGTTTGTCAGGGAGTGCATTCAGCACGCTACAATCTCACCCACACTGAAGGTCCTTTACAACACAGTGAACCTCACAGACACATACCTCATGCAGCCATTTCCATTAGTACAGGGGCAATCATCCTGCGTGATGATGTACAGGGTAACAGAGTTGAGTCGGGTCCCCTGTTCTCCTCATTTGACAATAAATTAACTTGGATATTTATATTCTTTAAATTAATGAGGTGCACTGTCACTACACGTCAGCCACTAAGAAAAATTGTTGCAATCAAAAATTAAATTTTGATTTCAAACCACTAACTAGTCAAAGTAAAAGGACCGTTACATTATGTTAACTCTATGCCTGATCTTCCACTGTTTGCAATCTTTGCAATCCTGACTTCTATGCAAAAAGGGAAAAACGATGGCCCCGACTCACTCAACAGCATTGAAAGATGTGACAAAGCAGTAGCAGCTTAGTGAAGAACCAGATACACAAGTTCATCATAATCTCTCTTCATTGACACTAGAACTAAATTGAAGCCTTCAAGTAATTAGAAATATTAAACAGCTTCATTGTAAAATGCCAGAGGAAATGCAGCAGAGCTACCATACATAAAACTAAATTAATGATTCACGAGGCTGCATAATTAACAATGCTAAGTCAAAAAATTATGTAGTTAAGGAAGCACATCCAGCCTTTCCTTGACCTCATATTCCACATGTGATTGCAATTAGATAGGTATGCACTGTTTCACAAACTATGCTGTCCAATAGGGTATGGCATGCCTTCGTATAATCTCAGATCTAGGTGGCATATCCCTTTTAGGAGCAGCAAGTCCTTAGATTTCCATTTGTTAAGACTTCAAAGCAGTGCTACTTGCAAAAGTAGAGTCACATGATTGAACAGCACCATCTGCAACATTATATAGAGAAGTAACAGCAAATTTTACTGCCTGTCCCCGGAGCCTTTTGACTTGAGTATAAGTGCCAGTGTATCTCAGAGTCTGGTTTCATACCTGACCCCTACTCAGTCTGCAGAAACCTCTCTTGGTTCTTTGGAAACAACCTGTAGGAGCGAAGAGGACAGGCCCTTGGAACTTGACTCTCAGTCACACATATTGCAAAACATACAGAAACATTTCTTAGGCCATAGGTGCTTTATGAGGTTTTCCGCTCTGTTTCCAGCCCCACATGTCCCTGCTGCTTCAAAGCAGTATCTTTCTCTAGTATCTAGTATGTGTAGCTCAGCTGTTCACAGCAAACGCTCTTGACTGCACCCTTCCTAAGCTTAGAAGGAAGAAACAAAACCCTGAAGTGCATGCCGAGTACGTGGTTTTCTAAGACTCATAATTCAGTCAAATCAAAGCCAAAACTAAGACACTTCACAGTTATGGCTATTTCAATGCCAAATATTAGCACACAGGCTTCAGCCACTCACACTGCAGAGCTGTTCAAAAGAAAGCAGCAAAAAGTCTTTATGGAGGGGAAAAATAGTTTTCCAGTCTCCTCATACTCACACATGGATGAAATGTTTTTGCTTAAACTTTCCAAAAAATTCACCTTTGAGCAGAGTCCAAGGGCCTCATTTGAACAATATTAAAACTTTCAGCAAAGAATAAATAGTTTAATCATATAAAAAGGCATTTCTTAATTACAAATTTGAGTGTGGGTAATTCTCCTGACGTCAGTTCCATTTCTCCTAATTTACATTGTCATGAGACCAGAATCAACCCCACTGCCGACACAGAACCAATAAAAATTATTACTCCTTTCTCCAGCAAAATGTTATGGTAGAATGAAGGGAAGGCTAATATATTCAGCAAGCATTGCATATCTATAAGAACAGCGACAAAAATAACAGCCGTAAAGGAGCAGACCAAAATGCCTGACCTTGTAAGCTTCATACCAAAATCTTCATGCCACAAGATGCATAAAAAAACAGTGAAAAGGGAGAGCTTCAGAATCATTTGGGGTGGAAGAAGACAATGGCTCTTCATCAGTCCTCCCCAGCCACAGGCAAATGGAGCTGGCCTTGGCACATAGCAGAGGTCCAGGACAAGCTGGTAGCTTCAGCCAGATGGAAATTTGGATCCTGTGGCAGTCCCAGCCCCAGCACAGCCCATGTTTTGCTCAGCTGATAATTTAGGCATGGAATTAAAGCTGAACTATGAATTGTGTGAGCTTATTATCCTTTCATGATAGTTCAATTTTATCTCAAAAAAAAAAAAAGTAAATATCATGTCACAGTAGTGTCACTTAGTAATTTCTTTTAAAGAACATCATATGAAACAGCTATAACAGGTCAAGGGTTTAGGCCTGAAGAAGCATTCAGATACTGCACAATGTTTGAAACATGGCTGTCATGGGGGATAGAGAGGTATTAATGAAGTGAAAGTTGCTTATGCTGTTGAGATAGCTCTATTTGTAAACAATGGAACCATGTCTCTTTCTCTTATTATTGCTTGATAGAGGAATAGGCAAGCAGACATATAAAAGAGAAGACAGGGAAATGGAGCTCACTGATTTATTCCTTCTTCAAGGAAAGGACTGATTTTCCCATCTACACACACACACACACACACACACTTCCATTTAATATCATTTGTTTGTACCAGTTGAATTAAGGAAAAGAAAACTGATGATTTTTTAATTTCCCTGTATTAAGGAAAAGAAAATAAGATTTTTTTCTTTTGCACCTTAGTAAGGTTTAATAATTACATTGGTCATGGCACAAACATGTATTGGGTTGATTTAACAAAATTCTAATTTTCCCTAATTGTTCTCTCTTCTTAATAAACAGGCTGACTCTGCATAAGAAGATTCTTGCCTTCAATATATTTAAAAATTTGGGATTGATATTGGCTAGTTGGTATTCAATCCTCTCCCTCAATCCCAAATTACTTGCCATAGTCATGTTCTGTTCTAGCAAGCTTCAGTTCTTAGAACAAGAAATTTAACTACTTGATAAAAATGAACTCTCAAAATTTCCCATTTACTTTTCCCCTTCTGCTCTATTTAATTTTGCTTTGGCTACAGATTTATGGCACATATGCCTTTTATGGCCCTGTTACAGTATGCCTAAACAGTATAAATCTCTGTTGACTATGAGGATTTTCATCTCCTTAATTTTCACTCTAGAGTATTTTTCGTTTTTCCTCTTAAGAAACAAAAAAGAAATATTTCCCTCCCTAGAAGTCCGTATTACTCTGCTATCCTTTAATCCAAGCACTCCCCAGAGGACTCTGGGCTTAATAATTATATTGGAGTGTCTACTGTTTAGGATACTGGGAGTACTTCCCGCTCTATCTGGGGCCTCCTGTTTCTCTGAACAGACCTTTGCCAGCTAGGTCTGTATTTATATCTAACTAGTTCAAAGCCCAAGGACTTTGTCCCTCCCACCTATTGAGTTATAATCAGATGGCATGTCTTAAGTTTTACTCACTCGGTTCATGCATAGCTGGTTTCCAGAAAGAATTAATAAAAAGTTTCCATTTAAATGCTGTTCATACAGCAAATCCTAATAATCACATTTTCAATGGTATTATATATGTTAGAGATCACAATTAATATGTTTAAAAGTAACAACATAGCTTATGTTTAAACATGAGGAAAATCTGCATAAATCAATCCAGTGAGTTGTGGACCCTGAAACAAAAGTTTGGCATTGCTGAATGTTGTGCCCAAATACAACACTCTTAACTTCTAAGAGTTCATTAAAATGACAGTGGTGAATTAATTGTAAATCCTTGTATTACTATCATAGTCTATCTTATCTGCTTTTTTATTCTAAATGATCCATATTAAACTTAAACGCTATGTTGATCTTTATTGTGGCACATGCAGCATACTTGCTTTTGCTGGTATTTACCTTCATACTTTCCCTTACATCCTTCCCATTGTTTGCTGTACCCATGTTCTGCCTTTTCATTTCCATTATATTATTTGAGGCAGACTTCTACCCACTTGCAAATGTTCCAGGACAGGATGATATAAACCCTAGCAGTGACCTTTAGGGGCTATTACAATGCAAAAACAGATTATACAATGGATCCATAGAGTCCACTATCCAACAGTCATGCCAACTGAGGCCACTCTGACATAGATTAATAGAGTACAACCCACTTGAACAAATTTAGATCAATTCCTGTGAAAAATTTGGTGAACTTTTGGGAGCAGTATGCCCCAGCATCTTCAGCTAAAGAGAAATCCCTTACTGCTTGGGCTCTTGCTACTTGGCTGCTGCTGTAGTCAATATATAACTTCCTTGAAGAAGTGCTGCTAGTGACTTCAGTGGATTCACTTGCAAGGGAAAGGTGACGGGATTAGAACTACAGGCTGTAAACACTTCAGTACCCGCTGGGATTAGGTTGTTTTATTATTATTGGCACGTTGTGCTCAGACAGAAAAGACATTCATTTAAGGATACTAGTTTCTATTTCCAGCTCTATGACATCTATTTTTATTTGAACTTATTTAAAGACAACATTATCAACCCAAAAACAAAAGACAGGAAGGAGATGGAAGTCCACAATGCTTGAGACTCTAGACAATGACAGGAAATGGCCTGTGTTTTGACAGTTCCCCCAGTTCTCTTGCAGATGATCTTTACTGAAGAATTAGACAAAGTCCAAAAAGCAAAATAAAAACATAAACAAAACTATGTGAAGGGGAAATCCTCTTGTATTCAGACACTAGCAGAGTGGAAAATTTTAGACAGGATCCAGGTCTAGAACATTATGGTAGAAAAAAAATTATCTATATAGAAGCAGGAACGAAACAGCAACATGACAGTAACAAGATGTAACGAACAAATTAGTCCATGTTCTGCTTGGAGAAATCTCATTGTCTGCCTCCAGGCAAAATTACAAAAAAATATAATAAACTAGTGTGTTTTGTGATGGGTATGTTAACAAGATACTTGGCTTCAGTATTTTCGGATATTTCACACCACCGTGACAGTTGAACACGGTACATGAATCTTTTATGTATATGAAGTTTTACATCCAATCTACTTCTGAGACCTCCACAAGCTCAGAGAAGAAGAAATATCCTTTAGCTTATATATGCCTTCATAATAATTAGTATGTGAACATAAATCCCTAGCTGTATTAGAGAAGAGTCAAGGAAACCTACTAACAAGTAAACTGGGCTGTAGATCAGTTTTGTGCTGCTCTGAACAAGAATCAATCTTACCATCAGTGGAGCATTACTTAGCAAACCCTGTCCATTATATCAGGATGACATTACTAAAGATGTATTTTGAAGTTTTTACATAGACAAAGACCAAGCTGAAGTCAAACATACTTTCTCCTCAGTAAAAAGTAAGTAAAAATGTCAAACTTGGCCAAGGTTGAACACTGTCATACAAAAATTTGAGCAGAAGCCAACTGTTTTGTTCTCCAAAGATCAGTTGGAAACACACCAATAAACAGGATGGAAGATACTCTTTTCAAGGGGATATTATAAACAGCAAATTAATTGTGCAATATGTTACTGTGCTCAGGGAGATGAACTGGATTGGAAATCAAAACCTAGAGCAAATAATTAATACTTATGCTGTTATATTAAAAAACACTAAAACACGCACAAAAAAGTCAAAGGAATATGAAATTCTTTCCATTTGGGTTATAAGATGGACACTGATAGGGTACATGGAGGAGCTTTTCCTATAAGTTGCACCATAGTTGTCCACATTTGAACTATATATGCACTATATAGGCAATTTGTGAATCTTAATATAGCCACAGCTGCCTTTGACATTGCTTTACATTTGCAGCATCCTCAAAGAATGAGCTACAGCATGCAGTCTTTCATCCACAAATAATTTGTTATCTGAAATTGCCTTGGTAGAGAGGACTATTCAAACTGCAAGGCAATTATTTAGTAATACTGCCAGCAAGAATACCAGAAAGTGTCAAATAAAATAAAGGGGTTTATACAGTGGTCACAACTGCACTGAGGACTGGAATAAACTAACCAATGCATTTCCCATCCAGCACCAGGCAGCATCAAGTGGCAGTATGTTTCAGTCATTATGGATTTATCCTGGATTAAACCTGCACCAAGAAGTTAAACGAATCTCTATTTTTCTTTCCCCCAAAATATGTGTTAATTATTCTTCATAGGTTGTTTTCTTAACCTTTCTTTTGCAAAGTAAAAAGAAAGCAAAGAAGAAAGAAGCCATAGCCCTATTATCTTAAAAAATAAAATAAAATTTAAGCTTACTGAAAACTGTGACCAGACATGCATTTATCACCATAACTTGATGTGATGTGCCAGTTGATAATTTGGCACCCACTTAGGAGAAGGAATTCTGCTTATTTTTTGTTCCACTAGCTAATCCAAAACCAAGTGCAAAGTTGCACAATCCCTCCAACTTTGTTGGAGAAGCAATAATCAGAACCAAGATTCACAGAAAAGGGTAGGAAAATAAAATATCCCAGTCCTCTTTTTTGGATAAGTCGTTATATGCTAAACATCAAGAGTTTGGTAGAGAAAAACAATGCTCTTTTGCTTTCCCAGGCAGGTTTCTTACTCTTCCAAGTGGACTCCAGACTTCATGTATTTCTTTCCCTCCCTCCTTCCCCCAGCCCTTGATAATAATATTTGGCAGGAACTTTTAATTAAAAAAAAGTCCAGACTGCCTTTGTGCTACCCCAGCAAACCTCTCTGGGGAAATGATGTTCTTTGCTCAGCAATTCCTGTTCAGCATGGAGTGCCAACACGAGGAAAACAGCTGGAATGACTTCCTATTCTCCATTCAGGCCTGGTGGCCTACAAACAGATCCTTACAAAAAGAAACAGAGGCTGAAACTAACAAAGAATCATTGACAAAGAAATGCAGGATGACTTGTAAGATGTTATTTTCAGCTCATTTTAGAAAATGAATACATTCAGTCTTTCACAATAGCACAGAGCCCACTAACAATCTGATCCAGCTACCACCAAAGCTGTGGAAAAGCTTTATATCAAGTGGCAACCGGAACAACAGCTTTAACAAAGCAGCAGATCTGTTGTAAAGGCTACGCAGCAATGAGCTGGGCAACAGGCTTGAGCAGCACTTGCTACAACAGTCTGAACCTGGACACTGCCTCCAACACCAACGAACAGCAAGTGTAATGCACATATATACGTTCTATACATCATCATCCAATGAATATGCTAAGGCTCAAGTATACATTTTATAGGCCAGATGTGTCCTAAAACAAGCCATCCAGGCAGCAATCTTGCCATACATCATGATTTTATCTCATTTAGCATTTTCTCTGAAAAAATCTCCTTCCTGTTTACTTGCTGAAAAGTCTTGCCTTTCCATTTACATACAAATAATTTTCTATATTCCAACACCTCAATATGGCTCCCACAATCTCTCCTTTAACACCTAAAAAATTAAGATAAAGGAAACATTATTGCTTTTTAAATCTTGGAGTATGTCACCCTCATACTGGGGAGGGAGGAGCTTGTCAGATGGGATGGATAATTATGTGGCTGTAATCCTAAGAGCTGTCATTCAGACACATAAGGATATTGTCCAGTTTAATCTGAACACCAAGAGATTTACTTTAAATCCCTTTCTACTCTGTAGAAAAGCAATACTGACTATGCAGCTATCACCAGATTTCTCCAGGCTTCAACATTATTTTGATGGACATTATTTTTTTCCTGAGAAACACAAAGTCTAGTTACATCTATAGAGAAAGCCAACATTTAATCCAAGGATTACAGCCATGAATCCCTACTTGTCTAAATCAGACTGCTCCTTGGGCTTTAATTTGAAAATCCATATATTACACTTGCTGACTTTCTTACATTTGAAACTCAAAATGCAAAGCATCTGAGGTCACTGCTAAGTTCTGGAAGACACCCAACTGTTAAATCTGCAGAGAAGTCAGGCAAGGCTGATAATTGGGTTCAGACAAGGATATATATTTGTTTTTTACTACACTGATACTGGATAACACTCCAGCCTTGCATTTTCACCTTTTTTTCAGCTTTACTCTGTTCTTCCTTTTAAGGAAGTTGACCTTTCAAATTGCCTCTGATCACTAATCACATGTAGGTAATACTAACTTTAAATACTAACTAGCTTTAAGATAGTGTGGCTACTAATAGTTTAGTGAGGAGTGAAGGAAGAGAGCAATGTTATACCTCTAAGGCGATAGACTTTACGATTTGAAGGTTTGTCCTTTTCCTGAGGCTGTCATCACAACACTCACACCACTTGCATCTGAATGACAGGATGGGTCCACTTCCTTCTCTCCCCACCTCCTCCTTTTAAATTACCATGGATTTCCTTCACTGCAACCTTGTTGGCAGATGTCAGCCTACTCAGTGGACAAACAACCAATTTTGTCAAGTTCAGTCTGCAGTTGAGGGACAAGGAAAGCAGTTCCTCCAACAGTGTTTAAAAGAGGAGAATGGAAACAAATATTCCAAAGTAATCTTCATCTGATTATAAAAATATTGATTAACATAAAAATAATTAAAACAAAGTGCCCTGCATGAAATATACAAGGCGTATAACTTGCTTATTCCTACGTTTAATCAAAAGGCTCCAAAAAAAAAGTCACAACATATCATGTTCAAGGTATGACTGGTTTCAAGATCAGAATACAGTGCTAGCCATCTCCCTTAACAGTCATATGGCAACAAAACTTTTACTTGGTCTCCTATGCTTATACAAGAATGGTGTACAACATCCATGTCAAATGCAGCTACTAAACAGGTATTCTAAAAAAGAGAATCCACAGCAAAATTTGATGAGTCTCCATGGGAGACAAACACCAAGGAGACTCCTCTTCAGCAAGGGGATTATTATGCTTATTGTGCTTGTGAAAACATTTCTTATCTAGGTCACTGTTTTACATTATCCTGCTCAATTATTTGAGGAATTGTTTTACAGCCTCCTTTGATCTAGGTATTCAGGCCAGCAACAATACAGCAAAGAGTGGGGTAAATGGTATCTTAAACAATATTGAGTGAAGACCATAGAGGAATTTCTCCAGCTTATCAAGTTTCCACTGCAAAGAAAGATGCCATTAAAACCAAGAGAGCACCTACACAACAGCATCTCAAGAAGGCCTCCAAGATAAGTAACTACTGATCTGTCTAGGCCTTTGCTGAAGTGCAACAATTAGTGTGTTTGCCATACATAATCTACCTAATACCTGAAATTTATTGAACAAGTAATTGAGAGTATGTGACAACTGTAAAGCAATTCGTCATTACACCTGAATTCGTCATTACACATGTTGAAGAAGAAACTCCAAGTCCAAAAGGTTGTAAGTTAGTAGCAAGTCATAACAACAGAAGCCAGAACCTGATGAGATGTTGGGAAGGGTCAGCCTTACTCTGAGGGCTCATCTGGCTAACTCTTAAAAAAAAACCCAAAACAACCACTTAAGGAATTAGAACAATATACTCTTTATTTTTCAACTTGATTTCATTTGTATTTCTGCAATCACATGGCCTGTCACTCTCCCCCTTAAACCCAGGTCAAGCCAGGTTGAACAGAAATCTAAACTGCCATACAGTCGGTAGAAATCTACAGCTGGGAAGGGGGAAAGGACATTTAATCCTACCCTCCTTCCCACGTAGTCCAGGTAAAAAACAACTATATTGTAGCCACTGACTGGCCAAGCAACATGTCCATACCAACTGGCCCACTAAAGGAAAATGGAAGAGAAAAGAGTGGGGTCATGAAAGGAGTTCTATTCTTTATCTGATTTTTATGACACCTGCATAACTGCCTGGGAAATCTCCACTGCTTTGCTAAGTCAATCTGGCACTGGCAAAGCAATTCAAGATTCAGTTGAAATACAGGCTAAATGAAGGTATACTTGCATAAGCCTCACTTGCTTAGGCCAATATGTTGCTTGAGACTAGAGAGGACTTAAAAGCATCCTTGCAAAATGAGACAAAATTTTTGAGCAAAGTAAAACTGGGAAACCTTTAAGAAAAGATGGTTTGATTCTACAGCTGTAACCAAAAAAAAAAAAAAAAAAAAAAAGAAGGTGGAGGGGGGATTTTATATCGTATGGATTAAAACAGATGAAGACAGTATAAGATACAGTTAATTTTGAAAACAAGAACAAGTCAAATTCAAGACTTTCACAAAGCTTATACAAAACTGGAGTTCAGGCTCCCCCAGGAGAACAGAGCTGCAGGCTCTAAGACTGGATGACTCACAGCAGTTTACAGTCCCATACACGTGTACAGTCCATTGGTGATTTCCATTTCTGCTACTGTAGTGAACTGTAATTGTCCTGGTAACTCAGAAGTGGATACATATTCTGTTTGGTCATTTTTACTCACAGGGGCAATAGTTTCAACAGAGAAGCATGCAAGACAGCTAAGGACAGTAGCTGCATCTGGCTTCCCAGAAAAAATTACTTGCCATCATAAATGGAATTTTTTACCTTTAACTTGAGTTATAGCACATAGTCAGAGTATTACATATTCCTTGACTAACTTGTATGAAGAAAGACTATTAATAAGATGGTGGCACATAGATACCCTGTAAACTGTGTGACAATAGAGAGAAGTTTGGGAAAGGTGCTACCTGGAAAGAAGTTGGAAATTGAAGGAAAAATCCTCTGGGCAGTTTGAATCCTATTCAACACAAAGTTATTACTTTGAATACAATTTTTATAAACAAGTAAACTGAGTTTCAAGAAATATGTCTGGCTCTAGTGATTTTTTCTTCCTAACGAGCCAAGTCTGCAAGAACCCAAACTACTGGCAAGCCACTTGGGTCAAAAGGGGACTCAACAGGAAGGCAATATAATCAATTACTGAGGATTGTGAGTCAGAAATTTGGCAGTGCCTCACATAATTTTCAGAAAGTTGCATGATTTTAGGAAGAGTTTTCTGTATTTACCTATGTTAAAGACATGGGTAACATATAGAACCAGTCCAAAATTTTTCCAATATTAAGGGATTTTTTTTCTCAGAAAATAGGTCATCTGTTGAGTCAATGTGGTTCATTAGAAATACTTCAGGTTTGAAAGATCTTTCCCCAGAATATTCCAGCAGAATTTTCTGTAGACTCCTTTGTCCCCAGCCAGAGACCCACTAGTGTTTAGGACTCCGGAAACTGTAAATTGATTAAATAAATGTTAATATGTAAATGTTTTATAATTAATTATAAAATAATCTAAATGTGAATGGCAGTTTCAAAAAAAATTTACAAACAAACAAAACCAAACACAAAACAAAAGCCTGCAGGATATAGGGGACTGCTCATTTATATGAAAGGTGAGAACTAGATTGTTTGAACCAAAATCAAGTTTTGAAAGAAAACTAAGACTTTCTGATTTTTTAGATGCCTCTTTCTTTTCTCACACAGGACATTATGAAACTTCAGAGACTTCACAGCAGGTTATGGTACCTCTTCCATCATCTCTTCCCTCTTCCAAACCAGACAAAATAAGTATTTAATCCCAGAGATCCTTCTGACAACAAGAATCTGTGACCATGTCCCAAGAAGGGAAGAAATCTCTTTCCTTTTCATGCTTACCAAGAAAATATACTTGTTTTTTACACATATTACGATGGGATCCATACAGCAAAACCAAGATCTAATTCTGCATCAGACAATTTAAAAACAAATACATCAAGACTCTTCCTGCCCCAAGGAGTTTAGTTCCACATCAGCAGAGCACTTTGAAGCCATCAGACTGAAGGTACAACAGATATATTAAATTTTTTTTTAAAATATTAACAGCAACTAAGCCAGCAGGTTTTCTTCCATGTGAAGGAACTATGCTTTGATATTTACAACACAACCATATGTTGGGTGGAAATCCAGGTTTTCTATGACTCAGTATGACACCTGGCCCAAAAGAGAAACCAGCTACATTCTTCCTGTGTAAAGTTCTATTTATTTTTTGTTCGTATTTTGAAAACAAGATTGATCATTCTGTATTTTTACTTTAGTTTCATTATTTAGCAAGATCATTAAAATTGTATTATTTCTTAGTGTCAAAAAACAGAAGAGTAGAATTGAGAAGAGAAAATTATCATCTGTACAGGAGTGCTACCAAAAAACCCCAAACAAACAAACAACAAGCCCTTCTCAGAAAAATTGGGATTGGAGAATACAAGAAGTAAACACAACTTCCCCCATCCCCTCTCCCCTCCCCCCCCCCCNNNNCCCCCCCCAGCCCTTTTCAAATGCATGTAACCTATATTCAGGGCAATAATAGAAACTATGGTCATGGAAAATGAAACAAGGAGTTAAAATATTAAAGTGCAAAAACCTCCCCATGTCCTGTGCACAGAAAATGATACAACACACCATCAAGCTGAAAAACTCGGAGGCAACAAAGTATTTCATCGGTTACATTCCAGACTGTTATCAAAATGGAGACATGCCATTTTATAAATCAAGTTATCAAGCACTTGTACATAAAACAGAGATAGAAAAGGTGGATTAGATAACAGCCACAGCTGTAAAACTTTAACCCTTAACATATATACATACAAACACACAAAAAACATGTAAAAATCAAGGATTAAAGCACCAACATCCAACAAACACACAAGCCATTCTGTATTGTCTTTGCAAGTGCTATTAAGAATTAGCCCGGGTATTCTTAAAATCTAATGAGAAATCCAGACACAGCCCTGCTAAAGCATTTGAAAACCTAAAGAAAAAGAAAATTGCATTTCTTTAAGCACTTCCTATATCACAGTAAGATTTTTCTCCTGGTCTGGGATAGAAAAGCCTGAGCTCTTTGCAGAAGGCATGACTACACCGATGTATATTTTTTTCAATCGACTCAGTTTCTCTTTTAGAAAGATATGGTTTTACACTATAGCCTTCATACTGAAGTGCATAAAAGAGTTGTACAGAACAACTAATTACCTTCAGTTATGATCTGACTTTGTAGGCAAACTATATGAGCACAAAGGACCAGCTGTTAACTTCAGCACAGTTTGGGACATTACAACTTGGGTTTTGTAACATTTAGCACATTTGTTACATCCTTTATCAAGTCTCCTCACATTTCACATGTTTTTACTGAACTGAACATCCCACAATTCTCTAGGAAGCAAGAATGAACTGTTACGATGATGAACATTACAGAGCAGGAACTGGCAGTTAAAATACTGGGAAGGACTATCTTCATGCAAAAGGCAGGAATAAATCCTAGAAATGTTGACTTGCAGTCCTTTTCTCTAGCCAGTAGGTTCAGTCAGCACTCTTTTCTTTGCAAAATCTTTCTGCAGAACTTCTGCCAACCATAATCTTGAAAGAAGAGTGGAGTATAGTCAGGAGAGCACTTTGGTGTTCACTTAGAAAGGGGAAAGCATGCAGCTCCTCCCCTTGGCTAGAGTTTCCAGAAAATAGTTGCATGCAAGGGAACAGAGTCCTTGAGAGACATTCCCAAAAGACCGTGTCCTTTGGGACTGTGGTGAATGAACTAAGAAATTAGCAGCCCATCTCTCCCAGCTTACTAAACGCTGTGATGAGGTCCAGCCCCTCTGCACTGGGAGAGGGGTTATGTGTTCACAGCCACACTGACCGTCCTTTCGCCACACGTTCACCAGTCAGCCACATACACAGCTATTGTATAGGACAGAGCAATTCCTCTGCTTCATCTTGCAGAGCACTGTAAACGTTCTCAGGAGTCAGCACAGTAATAACTGTAAAGAATTAGTCTGGTAATTTCTACATAAACAGCAACACAAAATGAAAAATGCAAACCATCTAAATATAATAAAGTGTAAACAAACATGTTCGTTAAAAGCAAACACAAAGCAAGTATGTATATAGGGGAAAATACAGCTTGCTTTCACCTATACAGTCTGACTCCATTCAAAACCAAGCTTCAAGAAGCAGGACCGATAAGCTTCATACACAAATTCAAGAATTATATGCATAAGAATTACATTTGCAGTGTGCTGGTTAGAACAATCAAATGGGCTACCAGACCCTGAACTTCTGGGTAGGATCTGCCTACTGATGGTGCTGTGTAATTTGGTGAGTTACAGACAAATCTGGGATTCTCTAAAGTGTCTGAAACTGGTCTTTTTGCAGATGTGATCCTGATCTGGTCAGAGTTCTTTGATTTGTTGCTGTAACAGCCAACTGGGGGCATTTAAGAAGTCTCATGACATAGCACTGGCTTGTAATGGGAGTAGCTGGCACACACAAGCATCAGGACAGGGGAAGAAACTGCTGTTCTGGGGAAATTTAGTCTTTCTGACACAAAACTGGAAAAATCTGGATTCTTCTCCTGGCTCAGTCAATAACCCACCTGTGCCTTGGTTTCTTGCTCTACACACTGAATACAAAAGGTTCTGATTTTGTTACTAAATACTACCAGTATGGTGACTTCGTAAATTGAGCTGTCTTGGAGAAATGCAGTCTATTTCATTGGTATTCATAAAAGTGTTTTAGAACTCCTGAAACAAGGGCTATATAGCAAAACAGGATATCAATACTTTGAAAATAATTTTTAGTCACATTCAGAACGAAGAAAAAATAACAAGACATTCCTTGCTCATAAGTCTATACATCTAAAAGACTAGCAAACATTAAACCTAATAACATGTCTGAAATACCTGGGCAGACATCAAAAAAGGGGTATTGAGGTATTTTCAACATAACCAGAAATAGGAAGGACCAGACTTCAGACCCATGAGGTTTAATTCAAATAGATGACTTCATTGCTTATCTGATCTACATCTGCAATCTGAAGCTTTTGAGGTTCTCCCACCACCACTAAACACGATAGCAATCTGTGAACACAGGAAACCTCAATGAATTTAGTCAAGAACTCACACAGGAAACAGTTCTTGCAGCTTAACACTGACAAACAGGAGAAGGGAATAGAGAAGGAAGAGGGAGGAAGTCCACTATCCTGTAAATGCAAGGGGCTCCATAGCCAGTGATATTCTCGGATTTTTCTGCTTGTTTTTGTCCACTTTCCTGTTCTACTTTTCCCCCTTCTCACAAGCTAATCAACAGTACAACTAACATGAAATAACACGAAACTCAAACTTCCCATTGTCTTAATACAATTGATTATACAAGGAAACGCCTCGTTCTTTCCTAAGTTATTCTGATAAAAACCAGCTTAATTGTGCAATGCACACATCTAGAAACAGGATATTCTTTCATATTGCAGTTTTTACTGAATCTTGAGATGACGAACAGAATTTAGGTTGTTTACATGAGTTTTAACCAGACCAAATAAGAGACTTCTCTAGTGTACACAGAAATAGCTTCCCTCATTCAATCAGCGAGCATGCAGCGTTGCCCTACACATATCAAAGGAGTCTGAGTGAATTCCCATCATCCATACTGAATACATCATTTTATCCAACCATGACATAGGAGAAAAAAGCTGGCTCTTTTCTCATAAAACAGAGAATAGCAATACCCTGAAATCACATGTCTTCCAGGCAGCTTCCCAAGTACACTTTGTTTTCATTGACTAAAATAATGTCTAACAATAGAAATTGAAAGCAGATTTTCCTACACTGTAAAAAGTCTTATTCTATTAGGGACCAGCAGATCTTAAATTTTGTGATTTAGCTAACACTCATCTCTGCAGAATGAAAGAATATAGGTCATATAGACAGAGAAATATTAGTGACTCTTCTCCACTCTTCTACTGTATTAATGACTAGAGATGGAACTGGCCCAAAACAACACTCTGAGCTCCACCAAACCATTTGGAAATATACACCACATAATCTATTCATTGGTTTTCTGATGACAATTCTTGTAAATAACACCAAAAGTCACAAGAGCCATAGAGGCTGTTTGGGGATACCTAGGTCCAAAGCTGAGTTAAAACATCCCTAGATATCCCTGGGTATTCCCAAAGGTGAGCAAATTCTGACCTCTTTCCTCTTGTTCCCATACAGGCAGCATTTTTCAGTCTGTTTGATTTGAATCACCAGGTAGCTAGTTTGGAAGGAGGAGCTGATAAGTGTAATCACCCTTTATTGCATTAGATAATTTTTATATATTATATTATTATATATATTATATTACATTACATTATATTATATTATATTATATTATCTCATATTATAATGTAACATAACANATTTTTATTTTGCCTCAGGTTTTATGCCAATGCAGCTCCATTTATTTCAAAAGACAGGCTCTAAATTAGACAAGAGATCAGAATCGGACTGAATATTGGTACGATATTCTCCGTGTACACAGCTCAAACTTCATATAAAAATAAACATTTCTGCCTGTCTTGTGACACGCAAGTAGTTGGTAAAACTTTTTCTGGCCCTATACTTCTGGAAACCATCCTAGCTCTACTTATCTTCACTGAAGAAATTCTGTACATACATTAATAACTTGACCCCAAATCTCAAATTATTTTCTGAACTGATATTTTCTGAGAATGAAATATGGTGCTTTGAGTCACAAAGAATCAAAGATTCCCAAGAATCATCTTCACTTTAAATGGAGTGAAAATCAACCAGCATAGTACTAGCAATCATTCACTAGCTGTTCTCAGTCTTTTTTTGTTGGGTTTCTTCTTTCTACTTGCTTCTTGTGTTTCATATGAATTGAAGCCAGCTTTGTAGACCTGCCCCATTTTTCACTTCTGTAAAAACAGATCATTAAATAGAATCAAACTCAGTTCTATCATTCTACTTCAAAGAGAGAGACAAGGTCCCTTGTCTTTCCATCTCTAAACTCGTGTTTTGGTCTTTCAGATTTGCCATCTATAAACACAGTCTCTTGGCAAGTTCACTGTCTTTTTCATAGGGCAAGAGGAAATCTGTCCAATTGTTTGACAAACAAAGCATACTAATAAAAGTTTACAAAGTAATGTGGAAGAATTTCTCATCCTAGAACATGTATTGTGATCACACTCAATACGATGGGATTCTTTTTTTTTGATAATCAAAAAGCAAGGAAAATCCCAGATTACTTCATCTGTTATATTTCCTCATAATTTCTAGTGTCCTAAAATTTAAACTGGCCACCCTGCCTAAGGCTGCTGAGTATAAGTATCTGTTATCTGTCATTTCACTTTACAGATTGCTTTCTGCTAGGGAACAAACCCACATTTCAATGCAGGAGATTGCAGTATCACTCTCTTGCCTTGGATATGACTAATGAGGAGACTGCTCAACTTTAGCAATACCCAGTCTAAGAGCCTTCGGGAGGAGAGAGTCCACATTTCAAGAAGAGGTGAGTAGGAAGTGCATAGGAAGACAGCTGAAATGAAGAGATAGGTGTCGGGAGGAGGATGAATGTGATTGACTAATTTACCCAAATGAATGTGACGGTGTGTATCTCAAGATTAGACCATGAAATATGAAGGAAGACTGTTGTTTTTCCCTGCTGTGTGGCACTTATGGTTTATTCTTGACTCAACAGTTTTCTGCTCTATTCAAGATGGACAATTTTCCAAAGCCAGCAAGCATTTGTCTTTCATTTTCTTTGGTTTTACCTTCACCCAACCAAGACAATTGCAGTCCCCTCCCCACCCCCCCTTTTTTTAAAATAACATTCTTTGCCTTTTCTTCAATATTGTTTATAAACAATCTGACAGGTGAAGTTTTTGATCAGTTAACAATGAAATATATTTTTTCAGCTTTATGATCCAATTAGTTACACTTTTTAAGCCTGTGAATATAATCAAACCAGGGCTAGATTTCTCCTATATGCAGACATATACCTACACACAGACTGTTTGAAAACTGACAAACCACTAACCAGACTTTCAGCAATTCATCCTTACATAACAACCTGGGAAAAAATAAACCTCCCAAAACCAACCAAACTAATACCACTACCAGTCTCTGCCCTGTGAAATCCACTCTTTTCAGAATATGTGCTGTATGGCCAAAAATTAGGATACTGATAACTTAACATGTTAAATTTCCCCTCTGCCTTTAATGCCAACAACACATATTATTCAGCAGTCTCCAGTTAAAGAACTGTGCACAAATTAATGAAAAACATTATATTAGATTCAACTGCTGCATTTTCATTTTATATTCCCTAGAAGAATGCATACATCAGGACAGCATTTTTCTAGCACAAAAGAAAGACATAGATATGTTCTGAGCCTCACAAACTGAAATATTTTTTTTTTTTATGGAGATTATTTTACTGGAGAATAAAGCAAACATCTCTCATTTACTATACCCACAGGGGTCCCTGAAACCTGAACACAGGAATGTCTGGTTCTGATCATTCATCTGTGTCACTGTGTGGGAAACTATACCTTATCGAGGAAAGAATGAACAAAACCCTAAGAAGTCTATCATTATTACTTGCCTGCAAATAGAACCAATAGAGTAAGAGAGCAAGCAGAGATAAGAACTTCTCTTTCTTTCTTTTGGGTGGGAAGAAATCATGAACAAAAAAAGTCTTGGCTGAGTCCTGAAAAGAGGGTCCTGAAAAAGAAAGGTCCCAGGACAGTCACCCTACAGATTTGCACAAAGACTTTTGAGCATTGCTGCTAGATTCCAGGGAGAAACTGAAAGAATCATCTCTTTGAAAGCAGGAGGAGCAAAAGTTAAGTTAGAAGATGACAGCAGGATACTGCAGATCAGCATTGTTTTAAAAACAGCTGGTTTCTTTTGAAAGCTAAAAGATTCCAAGAGCTTTGGAGAGGAGCATGACGTGGCCAGGAAGACAAAGTTATAAGGGAGGGATGACCGGAAAACCCAGAGCAGCAGATGGTATGTGACAAGAGTGTAAAACCAAGCTTCATATTGCAGGATGAGGCACTTTCCACATCCACATGTAAACCTGACGTAGACAGCATCCTTCCTCGCACCTATGTCTGCAAAAACAAAAAGCTGGTCCAGTATACTTGCTGTTATGAAATATGCTGTTTCCTCTTCCCAGCAGAAAAGTGATACCAACAATTACTTTCACAAACTAGATCTCCACCAAAACTGGTCAAAACTGCATTTTCTTTCAGAGGGAAAGCAAGGTAGTGAATTATGCTGGTCCTTCAGATTAACATATGGATTGCACTGCTGCAGATGAAACCAAGACAAAAAGGAAAAAGTGATGGCAAAACCCACTCAGCTGTGTGGAAGAGGAAACATGGGTAGAAGCCACACAATCCAGGACTAAGGCAGAACTACTTTCAACACCTTAATGTTCTCACATCATGGATACAGTGTAAAAACTTTGTCCTACCTGAAAGGGAGGCACACAAACATAAACAAAGTACAGACAATCTCACTCCTGAACAGCAATGCTCATAACTAGCCCTTGAGATGGGAACCCAGTTTACAAAACCAGATTACTCATGAAGAACTCCAGTGCTTTTCATTTTTTAAAATTTTGAAAAATTTTCCAAAGTTTAAAAAATTTCGTGTCAGACACAGGTGAGCCCTTTCTTTGAGTAAATGGGACTTAACTTTCACACCAGCGTCATGAAGTGCTCTAGGTTGGCAATTCTACCAGTGCAGGTCTTGGACGCTAATTTATTTAGGGTGTACACAATGAAATATGGTATTTGCAGCTGCCATTTGAAATATCTTTTATATTTTTTTTTTAATCCAACCACATATTGATCCAAATTCATGTCCACAGAAGTAACAGCAGTATGAATTTGACTAGTTTCATACAATATTAACCATCAGCCTCAGTAGCCAGTACCCTCACTCACACAGTAACAAAATCGTCTTTGGCAGCTGTTACTGTTTCAGTCCCATGGCTTGCAAAGATTCACACATCTGCTTAATTCTACCCATGTAAACACTCCCAGTGACATTAGCAAGAGCCCTCACATTTGTTAATTTAAACTTCTAGGCTTTGTCCAGATTTCTCACACGCAAACAAATTCCAAATCTGAAATAAATACAATTATCACTTCTTCTCTTTGTGTTTTCAGGTTCCCATTTTTCACTACTCAAGGCCTTCTCAAGTGGCCTTAGATTCAAATATGTGTCTCCAAGCCCAGAAAATCTTTCAAGGGCTCTTTTAGATGTCTGCCTGAGTGAAAGCCATCAAAAGGAACAACAAGATTATTTGAAAAGAAAACACTTGAATATCAGTTATGGCCATTTGCCTCAACACTTTTATAATCAAACTGAATAGTAATCTCCTTAGGCTATTTAAATTAAATGAACCAGAGAGTAAGCATCTGATGGGTCACTCCAGAATATTACTTATCTATTTTTACTAATCTTGGTCTAATTAACAGCAAAATTATATTTAATGACCAGATCCAGGTCGCCAGCACCTACCTAATGAAAACAGTAATAAATCAACATCATTACTGGAGAGGATTCTGGAGAGAGCAAGAACTGTAGTACAAGGAGTGCTACAGATGTTAGTTAAGAGTGCCTGGTCTTCCTGACTGGAGATCATGAGGTTTCTAGTTGTAATTTTTTCCTTGGCCAGTTATTCTACTGTCCAATGCAGCTGCTATGACTAATAACATATAAGATAAAAGATCTCCCCTGCTTTGATGCACTCTCCAGGATTCATTCACAGTATACAAAGAATTTTCCCCGATGCAATTCCAAGGTGATGGGACATAATTTCCATTTCCTCTGATACAGCAAAATTAGAATTGATGTAGCTAAAATGCAAAAATACCTAATATCGCTTAATGGCCTTCTGCATGTTACAGTCCCAGGGCCACTACACCTCCACAGACATACCATTTGGCTCTCATTTTTTTACATTTTCAAACACATTCAACTTACTTCTACAGCACAAAGTTTATCAAATCTAAATTTCACACACATACTAGGTGAATTTCTGGTATAAAGAGCAATGCTGTAGTGAATTCATTTGCTTAGTGCTACAGTACCCAAAAAATAAACCACAACTTCAACAGGATTCAGCAAAGTTTCCATTATTTTTATATTTTTAGCTTTCTTAAATATTTCAGGCAACTCACGTTGAGAACTTCTGACTCCAGTGATATAAAAAAGGCTTTTATCTCCTCTTTTTTTTTTTTTTTTTAATAAAAAAGAAATGCATCTGTAGGGTTATTAGCCTAAAATCCTGAAGAAACAAAGCATATGCAATCCTGCTGTCTTTCTGCCCCCTTCCTGCTCCATCCTGTGTGATGTTTGAATTTAATGACTCACTTGAACACATCAAACCCAGCTGAGAAATTAACAGAGGTCACCAACATGCTGGTTTCTTACTAACTTCTGGAAAATCAACTGACACACAGATGGAATGAAATGCCCCTGCTAAGGAACATCTGCCAGTGTAGTTCATCCACTACCTGCTCAGCTACCTGTCCATTAGCTGATCAGGACCTACATGGTTTGAAACAAGCTCTGCCAGCTCCTTGTCCTGCCCAGCTAACAGAGAGTTGAGAGGCTGCTACAGGGAGGAACAGTTCAGAGGTGGTGTTAGGGGTGAGGTTACAAACAATGCCAAAAAAAACCCCAAAACTCAGCAGTAATTTTCAGGCAAAGACGTGGTGATAAATAAGACAGGTATAAGGCACAGAACTCTGTAGTACCATACAGACTTCAGGAGGCCTGCTCTCTGTCAAACACGGCTTCATATCAAGTTCTCCAAGATTACAGGCAGTTTGAGTATAGCAGAGCGCTCTGCCATTAGCCACTCTACATGCCAATGTAACAGAAGTAGAAGGCAAGCTGCTGCTCATTGCACTGCTTGTTATCACAGGCATCATAGATTTATCAGTGGATAGAAGATTTAAAACTAACCATACTTTGTGCTTTTAAATTCCACTCTGAATAGATAGGCAAGGGAAAAATTCTTCTGTTTAGACATAAAGACAGAAAAAGGCAAACAAACAAACAAACAAACAAAATAAAAGTAGTGAAGTCCTGGAAAAATCTCTGGAAGCAAGGTGATAATTTAAATCACTTTGAGGCTGGACAAGACAGGTGAGGACATTTTGGTGGAATGGTTTCATGAAGGTCTGACTTTCAGATGTGCTCAAGGAGGAAACATTCCAAACTCAGGACCTAAATCCTCACTAATCTTTACGGCCCGGTGGCAGAATGCAAAATACCAGGGCTCTGCTCTGGAGCTGCGAGCCAGCGTTCCTGCAGCACTAGATATCCCAAACTCACATGTTAAATGAACTTGAGATTGTTGAGTGCGGACAGAAGTTATGCCACAGCAGCTCAGGTTTAAATTGTCCGTGTGGAAATGTTTATTAGCAGTTTTGGAGAGCATTCTGCTTCTTCCTTCACTTCTTATTTTTAAAATCTTAGGGCTGCACAAGAACGTCAAGTCTCTGGTGTTTAAGGACCATGTGACTCCTCTGTACTTTGAACTCAGATAAACTTCTTACTGAATGAAGTCATGTGTAAAATGCTTTCCAACAGAGATTATTTTGAACCAAGCCATACTAAGAAATGCAACAGAATTTCAACACTCATTTCAGCAGGAAAAAAGGAACCATTCTTATACAGTGTGCAGAGCTTTTGGGGGAAGCACCAAAACCCTTCACCTAAACAGAACTACGCTTATACAAGACTATGAAGGTAGATAATTTTTTAGTTAAGGGAATAAAAAAATCATCATGTTTCCATATAATCATGTCAGAAAAATTAGCTTTTGCCCAACTGATGTATGCAACTGCTTCCAAAAGGCATCTTCATAAAACTGTCCCAAGTTTTAATCAGCAAACCCAGTATCAGGTCCAAACTAGCCACATTGAAATGAATCAGAATTGCTTTTAAGCCTGAAGAGTTACTAGGATTTAGCTAATATTTGGATAAAAAAAAATGCACAGCCCTGATCATTACACTTTTTTCTTTCCCTAAAAGCAGAACATATGGCTTGTATCCTGGCTAACTTCCAACCTGAGCAATTACATACTGACCACATAAGTTTCCCCTGTGGTTTTAATGGGATTAAGCATTCCTCTCCAATTCCTCCTGTGAACATTTATACCTTGTTGTGAAGCACTATTAAATAGCTCTTGCCCTCTGCCCCAAATGCCCTCTGCATTTTAGTAATAGGCAAAACAATTTATTAAAATTATAATTGTATCCCTGTCCCCTCCAAATGTAGTTGGAAGGGGCAGGGTTATAATTATAATTATAATTGGGGGTGCATAGATCTATTTTATCCCTTAACACATGCTTTGAGTTCTTAATCATATCCATTAGACATGGTCTTCTATATAAAGATGATGGTTTAATGCAATTAAATTAATAGATGAAGTTGGCATTTTCCCTAGCAACTTCAAATGTTACAAGATTTATACTTAGGCTCATACAGCATATATAAAATCAACCATTTCTTCTGAGGATGTGGACTAGCCTATGAGCTCAGGAAGGGCTGTATGTTGAAAAAGATTAATATTAGAGAAGATGTGAGCAAGCTTTCTGCTCAAAAACATGGGACAACCAGACAAAGCAGAAGAATAGTTTGTTTTTATGCCAGGGCATTGAATATTTTGAAGGATATTTTGAATGTGTAACATTTAACAGAAAAACAGAATAAACAGAATGAGCTGCACACACCACCACAATCAACCACGTATCTCGAAGATCTCAAAGTACTTTACAATTGATTAGTGCCAATAGGAGGCATTAGAGAAAAGCATTAAGAGACACATCTTATACGAAACTACAGAACCAAACTAGGTACCTAATCGGGTAAATCAGGTAAAACTTTTCCACCTAATCAGGATTGCAAACACTGAAATCAAGTTGAAAAATACATAAAGGGAGAAGTTATTTTGAGTATTTCATTTTCTGTTTCCTAGCCTGAAACCACCTGAAGTCCAAATTTCCAACTTATATAAACTATTAACATCAGCTAAAGTCTGCAATGTTTACTACTTCTGCAGATGCATTAGGATCACTGTGATAAATTAGGCATTCTTAAAGTCAGAAGTCACTTTAACAATTTCCCCTGTATAGGATTGAAGTGACACTAAACAGCGGAAATACTAGGAAGAGGAGCCATTTAGACCAGTCTATATTTTATTCACTTGGTCAGATTTATAAACTACTTTGAAGATGACAAATGCTACCAACCTGTTCAGTATTACTAAATAATATTGTGCATGGGAACAGGTCTTTTTTTTTTTTTTTTTTTTTTTTTTAAAAAGCTGAATGATGAATGCTCCTATTAGCTGCTTAATCCACACTCATGTATACATACACACACATTCATATGAATGTACATATAAATCAGTATAAAAGATCTTGTGTAACACATTTGCATCTTTTTTTTCTACTCCTGGAAAAATCATACAAAAATATCCAAACTAAATATCAACTTTCTGTTTTCTCATAAACCAGGAACATGTCCATTCTGAGAACATGACGAGTTGTCAGCTTTCTTCCATTTTGCTTGACTTGCACTTTTTGTAAACATGCTTCCTCTTTGCATCCCCAGTTGAACACAGGACTGACATACATGACAAATGAGAAGCCTCTGCCATTTATATTCATGGATTCCTTGGGATTCTGCTCCCTGACTCTCTCTGCTCATCAGAGCTGGCAGAGGATTCAGACCGGTGGGAAGGCTGGAACCCTCAGAGGCAGAGCGAGCAACCCTTGTCCCCCGTGTGCCTCAGCACACAGTGCTGTCAAAGGAGCCAAAGGCTGGTGCAGTGCACACAGAAATGTGCTCGGGTTGCAGGAACACGTTGTAATTAATCCATCAAACCAGGTACTTTGGGATTTGACTCCCATCCTGTAAGGATGGGACACAATTAATTGAGAATACTGAATATTTGCTGGGTTTTGATCAGGCCAAACCACCAAAAATCCCAAACGAAAAAGGCAAGCTTTAGAGGGAGATATACAATTTTAAGTGTCTCTGGTTACATCCCTTTAACCACACTGAAAGATTTCAAGCCATTGCCTCCATTAACAAGCATAAAATGGGATATATCTCTGGTGTGCAACATTGCCATCATGTGGCCATTCCAGCTGTGCAAAAATACCAGCCGTGACAAGGAATCAGAACCTTGCCCTATATTTCCAGGTTTTTTAATCATCTTTAATAATATTGGCAACCTACAGGAGAACTTGTGTGATGGTAATAACTTTCTCATACTGTCCTTCTACAAAGAAAAGTACTCTCCTCTTTATACCTGCTGGTTTTTTATCTTCTGTGACACACCACTGCCACAATTATGTTGCAATGCATTGTAGAGTGTAACTGAACATCAAAAATGTACAGAAACATCAAAAATGAGGAATAGGGCATTATTGATGTGAAGAAGGCAATCTTTAGAAGTAGTCTGAATGAGATCTGTACAATGGCCTTGATCAGGAAAAAGCTCCAACACAGGAAAATACATGGAAGTTGGCACAGAGTGGAAAACAAAGTGTATTAATCAAAGTAGTAATTTAAGAAGAAAATTAATTACTGACAGTCAAAAGGCAAAGCAACATGGAATGCAGAAGTGAGCTGTAATAAATATGCAGGTGGAAAAGTTGTTCATAGTCAGAAAAGTAGTAACAGAATTAAACTGGATCCAGAGATGATGAGTGGCTCAATTGGAGCAGCAGTGAAGAAAAATAATTCTCTGCCTCAGGGGATGAGCCAAAACCTGTTAATCTACACAAAACTTGTGTTTGCACTCATCTGGAAGCCTGCCCAAGCAAAACAGGCATGATTTAGTTTACTCATGAAAAGGCCTACTGCTTGCTTGAATTACAGACTTAGTGAGGGACATACAGAAACTTCTTAAAGAAGAGAGAAACTCACCGCCTGTATGGGAGAGGACCTGTGCCTTCTGCCCAGCCGGCGCAGCAGACGTACAAACGGAGTAACAATCACCTGGAAACAAATTTAGTAACATATTCATTAAAACAACATCCATCTTTCAGCTATAAAATACGTAGCTTTTTTTTTTGTATCAAAACAGCACTAGAGAAACAAAGGAAACTTAATCACTTAAGATAGGAAACAAATATTGACAGGCAAAGAATAAGAGCTTCACTACCACAGGTGGCTGGGCACACAAAAGAAAATCCTGTTTGTATTCTCGTCTCCTAGCGCTCGGCACCTGCAAACACCTAAAGGAGCCTGCCTGCTGTCCCCATTGCAACTGGAACAAAGATACTGCTCTTGGGAAAGATCTTCTACAGCTGAACTGAAAACCAGGAAGGCAGGACAGTAGTAACTTTCTTCTTCACCATATAGTTGGTGAATAAAATTTATTGGATACAAAAGCTTGCAGTATCAGTAAAGTGGAAACTCTGAATCAATCCTAAAAAGCCAGTGAAGGAAATCAGATTAATGTTTACTATTACACTGCGTTGGAGCTGCTGAGATGGTAATTATACCTTTTTTGGTTGGTATTGTTTACTTGTTTGACAGATTGCATATGCTCATCTGCTAATCAATTCCTGCAAAACATGGCTGTTGTAATTATGCAGTTTCTTCTGTCTAGGATAAGAGGGCAGCAGCCAAAGAAATGTTTTTTACTTGTGATTTTAGCAAAAAAGTGAAAACTGAAAATGTTTTCAGGCTTTTGTTCTGTGTCATCAACCAAGTTTCTATGTGCTGCTACAAGTAATTAGTACATTCATGAAGAGACTATCCCCTATTATTTTTGCAGTTTAAGTTTAAAAAAGTTGCAAACTGAAGGCTTGCATTAAAATATTACTTTCGTTTTTCATTCAGGACTGTCAACTCTATAGGACATGAACAGGGAGATTTTTCAACTGAACATGAATCCAGGAGAGAAAAAGATTTTCCAAGAGTATCTGACAAGTCTGGGGACTGTGGTAAAGCCCCATTGCTGGCAGAGACAGAACCACATCTGTGCTAAATGTCCCTACCACATACGAACTGGTGAAGAAGCGAGAGTCCCTCATGCAGAATTTCACAGTGTCTTTGGCTTCCCATACAGATCAACAGCAACTCTCCAAAACAAACACCTTCTCTTCTATGAACTGAGGAGTTTCTCAGGCGGAGTAGTCCAAAAAGGCCATGCCACAAACTGTACTGACCAAGGAAACCACCCAGAATCTATGCTGTTTGAGGTGGGTAGTTATCTGGATGCAGTTACAGATGCCTATGAAAACATCCGATGCATTGTCCTCTACTCAAATTATTCTCCTTGTAATGAGGCTTATCACTGCTGCATAAGTAAAATCTACAATTTCTTGCTGAAGCATCCAGAAATCACGCTCTGCATCTATTTCTCTCAGCTGTACCACACTGAGGACAGTTTCCCCACTGCCGCATGGAACCGTGAAGCTTTGCGGAGCCTCTCCAGCCTGTGGCCTCAGGTGACTCTGCAGAGACTGTCTGGGGGCACGTGGCATTACCTCCTCTGCAATTTTGTGTACGGCATCCCAGGGTCAACGCTTTATCACTCAACTCCCCTGTCAAACACCTTAGCAGATCTACAAAATCCACGTCAAATTAACTTAAAAGGAATGAAACCGTATTTTAGGAAACCCTTTCCACAAGCAATGCAGGGAAAGCCTGATGGGCAGCAGAACTTAAAGGCCTTTTATTCTTCCAGTCCAGCCTCCCAACAGTCTTCCCAAGAGAGGAAAGGCAGCCTGCTGCCTCCGATGTCTCAAAGTCACTTGGGCCTTTTCCCAGGCATATTTCTACCCCTTCAAAGGGAACATCTATACGCCAGACCTAAAAATATCATAAGGTATTTAAAAATGCCAAAGGAATAATTCAATGAAACTCATAATTCTGATATGTTTCCAAGCAGCAAACACCTACTCTGAAGATAATACAAAATGAACTGCTTTCAGACTGTAAAACTGAGATCACAGGTGGCAAAAAAATCCCCACCGATAAAGTCATCTAACTACAAAGTTTAACCCACAGAATAACTGTGGGTCTTAAACAACTGATTATGAAGATAACACACTTTTATGTTAGTCCTATACCTTTGAAACATAAACCCATAGCAGTAAACTCAAAAGCTCAGTATCTTATTATTACATCCTGAGATGTATTTATTTGTTGCCCTTAAGTAAATTTCTACCAGAAAAGTGTAAACAGTTCACAATCTACAGCCACAACTAGAGCTGGATTATAGCTTCCCAGCTGAGGCAACTTTGGTGGAATGTATGACATATCCCAAATTCCTCCTCTATCAAGAAGGTGGTTCTGCAGGTAAGGCTGATATATGACTAAAGTTTTCCCAGTAGCTATTTTCCCTAATAATAAGGTTTATGTACATATATGTGTGTGTGTGCATTTTTTTTTTCAAGGGCTACTGATTCCATTAAGAGGAATCTCACAAAGCTGTGTAATTTTCTAATTGATAACAAATACGCTTGAGCACATGGAGGACACGGAGTTGATTCGGGACAGCCAGCATGGCTTTACTAGGGGCAGGTCCTGCATGACTAACCTAGTGGCCTTCTATGACAGAGTTACTGTGTCGGTAGATAGAGGACGACCTGTGGACGTGATCTACCTGGACTTCTGCAAGGCCTTTGACACGGTCCCCCACAACATCCTGATTGATAAATTGGAGAGATATGGATTTGATGGGTGCACTGTTCAGTGGATAAGGAACTGGCTGGATGGTTGCATTCAGAGGGTGGTGGTTAATGGCCTGAAGTCCAGCTGGAGAGCAGTCACAAGTGGTGTCCCTCAAGGGTCC